>CACRXP010000306.1:0-28108 GCA_902702965.1 Spirometra erinaceieuropaei
AATGGGAAGAGCATTGCACTTGTTAATAGACTGGGGACCAGTAAACCATGACGCAAGCAGCTCCCGGCTCACGCGGTTGTCACCTCTTGCGAGAGTTTCGGCCTCGTCAAATTTGAATATGTGACCGGAAACGTCGAATGAGCCGCAACTTGAAAGTTAGCGTCATTTGTCCGCACCGCTGCAGCATGTTCGGCCATTCGCGCTTGGAGTTGTCTTCCGGTTTCTCCAATGTAGTTGCTTTGTCCGCAACTACACCAGATCCGCTATGCGACTTCAGACGTTTTTTTGCCATGGCAGTGGGTCTTTCGGTTTCATTAACTGACGCCTGATGCTTGCCTCCGGTCTGTGTACAATTCCAACCCTAAGTGGTGCGAGAAGGCGGCCGACAGCTTCTGAAACGTTCTTGATATATTGAAGCGCTCGCCAAACTTTGGTGTCCGTGCGGTTAGGCCTTTCGTCCCTTTTGCGTATGCACCGGTTGACGAAGCTGCGCGAGTAGCTATTGGCTTTGAATACCCGTCGGAGATATTGTAGTTCGGCAATCTTGTCTTCCGGCTCACTGCAGTGCGCTTCGACACGCCGGTAGAGCGTCCTTACACAACTGCATTTGTGGCTGATTGGGTGGTTGCTGTTGAAGTTTAGTACTTGCATCGTATTTGTCGCTTTCCCTAACACTTTGGTCT
Organism: Spirometra erinaceieuropaei; assembly: GCA_902702965.1. Classification (NCBI taxonomy): domain Eukaryota; kingdom Metazoa; phylum Platyhelminthes; class Cestoda; order Diphyllobothriidea; family Diphyllobothriidae; genus Spirometra; species Spirometra erinaceieuropaei. The sequence continues at coordinate 684 of CACRXP010000306.1, forward strand.
TTAGTCCACCAAAATCCTAGCGGCATACGAGGACATCGAGGAAGGCCAGCTGGTTGTTCTCTTCCTCCTCCATCGTAAATTGTATGTCCGAGAAGACCGCATTCAGACGTTCCTTGAATGTCAGCAGTTGATCCCGGTCGATAACGACGAGGGTATCATCCACATACCGGGCCGAGAACTTCGGTTTGTGGTGCTGGAAGACCAGCGACTCTAACCGTTGCAGGACCGCCTCGGCGATGAATCCCGAAATCGGCGAACCCATTGGTGTGCCCTTCACCTGTTCGTAGATTGTCCCGTCGAACGTGAAGTACGTCCTGAGACAGAACTTCAGAAGCTGAAGGATTTGGGCGCGTCCAAGACGATTTTCCGTTTCATCGTATTTGCTTTGTAGAAGCAGCGCGATTGTCTCGATCGCCAGATCATGGGGAATAAAAGTAAAAAGGGATGTAACATCAAAAGATACCATGACCTCATTTGGATGGATGCTTACCCCTTTGAGTTTCTCCAGGAATTGTGTTGACGAAGAGACCGTGGTGTCTGACTCAGCGGTCAGGAACTAGAGACGCCGGAACAGCCACTTAGGCAGTCCGTACGTTGGAGTACCCTTGAGCGACACGATGGGTCTAAGAGGAGCGCCGTCTTTGTGCACCTTAGGGAGGCCATAGAATCGGGCCAAAGCCGTATCTTGGAGTCTCGCCATGCGCCTGTCGGTCGGTGTTATTGCACCTGAGTTCTTCAAGGCCAACAACCTAATATTAATTTCGCGTGTCAGCGCTTTTACAGGGTTCGTTGCACATGGGACATAGAACTGTCGGTCCTCCTGTAAACCTTTGGCTTTTTGAAGGTAGTCTGTCCTGTCCATTACAACCGTGGAGCGCCTTTTGTCCGCAGGCACGATGACCAGTTCTTTGTCGGCCTTGAGTTCTCTAAGCGAATCACGTTCGACCTTGGAGAGCACTTCCCGCGGCCTGTGGGCCATCAGGAGAGACGACACTTGGTGTCGGATGAGGCTCTTAGTCCCCTCCGTTGCCTCCGTCTGACTAAGAATTGATTCCACCGCTGCAATCATGTTAACAGGTTTGGCGTCAGTCGTGCCGTAAAACCTGCATCTGATCCTTCGTCAGCTCCTTTGACGACAGGTTGTGCACTAGTTTGTCGTTTCTGGGCGACGTTGGATTGGGCAGCTTTCGGAATTTGTCCTCCAGTGCTGCGTTGCGTATCATTCTCTGTTCGCAGGCTTGTTCAGCTATCCTCTGCAGGAGCAGATTTGTATTGATCTGGCCCATGAAGTCACAGCATCTGGTGTTTTCTTGGTCAATCTTTTGACGGTACTTGCGAAGTCTCGCGTGGCAATCTTGGAGAAGCCATGGTAAAATACTGCTCGTCTCGCCAAATATGTGTTAACCGGGGGTTTGTATGAAACACATTTGGGAACACATTTTTGTCGAGACATCTGTGCAGAAACCGGATCTGCGAATATGTGGAGGCCTCCCGAAGGGCGAAGGTTTTCCATCGCCGGGTCGATCGGAGCGCATCGCGCCCGTATACATTGTTAAAAGACTGGGGCCCAGTAAACCACGACCCAAGCAGCTCCCGGCTCACGCATGACAACCGCGTGAGCCGGGAGCTGCTTGCGTCATGGTTTACTGGTCCCCAGTCTATTAACAAGTGCAATGCTCTTCCCATTCAATAATCGGTGCTCGGTACTCGGTAAGTGGCCACGCGGAGAGCGCACTGGTGAACACTCGTCCTAACACCCGGGTCAGCGCGTCAGATGGTCGAGCGATCATCACGCAAACACCCAACGCTCGTGATGAAATTGCAGCAATTATCGACTCGAATGTCGGTCATCAAGCAGTGATCACACCACGTGCGACGATCTCGGATGAAGGGGAGGGGGGAGCCGTGAAAGTTCATAGGTATGCGGTAGCATGGCTACTGCATCCTATAAATACTGCAGCCCCATATGCATGAATCACCCTTATCTGCTTTTGTCTCTGATGATGGAATTGAGCAGGAATCCGAAACGTCAGGCTAATAAAGCTCTTGTCGCGGCAATCGTGTCTTATTCTCCAACACATGGAGGTGGTCTGAGCTGGTAGTTTGTCCTTACCCTCTCCGTGTTGGATGAGACTGGTGGAGAACAGTACACGGGTTTTGGCTGCCGGAAACGTCTGCGGTACAGCTCGAGTTAAGCGTCTTCTTATAAGTTCACTTGGTTCATCCCCTTGAATTTGGACCCTGACGAAGAGCCTTTTCGTTCCTGCCGTCAGTATCAGGGGCTTTTGTGGTCTTTCGGCCATGTTCTTAACAATGAATCGATCGGGATACCCGTTCTGGCGAAAAAAGCGCTTTCTCAACGCAATCAGCTAAGCAGATTCTTCTTAAGAGTTTCGTACCGCTAAATTTTAAACGTAAATTAGTCGCTGTTTGACAGGAAAAGTGTGAATTTATCGAAAGCAGACGTATGCTCGCCAAACTGCCTTTTGAATTTTACAATGGGAATTTTCGCAACTTTTATCAATGCTGTTTATAAAGTAGACGACGCGGTACACATCCATTACACAGTTTTGTGAGTCCTGTATGTTCTCTTTATAATAGGATATAGCAATGAAGGCGAATGTTCGAGCTCCAGGTGGATGTATAAGTGAAGAAGAAGGGGGTTCGAGCACCGAAACATTTTGTTTATTGGCCTGAGTTTTCGAACTCGTGCAGGAGTCCTCAGCAACAGAAGAAGCGACAGCTATAGGGTGTGTAAGCCAATCATTGACGGACAGCACAAGATTGGAGGTGACTGCGCAGGGCTCTGTACGCCCGCGACAGATCGATAAATCGACTGATTAATTAATTTGTATATCCTAACACTGATTCGTTTTCAAATTTGGCCCAAAATACCGACTGCTCGGAAATCGAAACAACTTCTAGAAAGAATATCTGAACGGAAGAATTACTGCCTCTTTGATCTAATAGTCTTTTGGTTTGCTACGGATTGAGACAAAACATTTATTTTTTTCTCACCATTTCGATCAAGAATCCGTTGTTTTGTAGAGAGAATAATTACCTGCGAGTCTAGCCAACACGTACTTCAACTCCACGTAAACAACAGAGACTCAGTCCTTTGTCAAAGGAGTTTTTAAGCAAGAAACAGACAGCCTTAACCGCATTGGTAGGTTAAAGCCATGGTGAATCATAGCGAAGGAAAATTACTGAATTTGATTTCACACACGCAGGATTTTTCTCCCTGCAAGCGTCGGTGAGTGACTGATCCCAACCACCTCGACTCATTTATTCACATGGGAAAATCCTGAATCCGCACATGTTTTGCTGTCTGAGAAATAACTCCACGACATAAATTTCATCTGATCAGTCACCCAGCGGAAAAGAAAACTTTGGTATTTTATAAGTCCTTTGAAAAATGAAAATCTGCTAGGCTGCACGAAGCATTTTGCTTCAACATCAGATGCTGGTGCGACGAGAGCACTAATGGCGACAGATCGATAAATCGATTAATTAAGTTCTCATCCGAGGCTCAGTCTTTAATCAACTCTCGGTCCGTTTTGTTTCCGGCATGGGCGACTATTTTGGTGGCTGCAAAGTAAAACTCATGACTCGTTTCTTAGGTGTGGGCGGCCACTTGTGATAATGCGTCGCCTCGTCGCACAGCCAGCTTACGTTCGTGTATGCCCGAACCGAGCTTACGTCCAGTCTGGCCTGTGCAGTTACAAGGACAATTTTGGCACGGGATGCGACAGCCTACTGCGGATTGCTTCTCAAATTTTAACAGGTCTGTAATTTTCGTTCCCTTACTGAGCATGGTGGATTTGGGGCGGTGTGCATTTCCAACACCAACAGTGAGTGACCTATCTCATGAAATGTTGGCTGAAATTCTGAAATGCGTTTTCGATTAGGAAGGATTACTTGGTCGCGGTTGTAATACTGACTGTTTTGCGACATACTCTTATAACATTTCGGGATTGGCAGGATGTCGGCTTTCAAATGCACTTCTTTTCAATCTCCTGTAGAAAGCGTGCTCGGTAAAAAATGACTACTTAAGTAGCATGAATTTTTCCCATTGATTTTCGATGGTCTTGCAAATTTTAATATATCTTATAGAAACCATAAATAAAATATGCGTTCTTTTAGTCAATCAATAGAGAATCACGTCTTCTTTATATGTTGTATTTACGGAAGGAGTATAATTAGGTTTTAAAAAAGTTTCTAATTATGAGACTTTTTAAGACCGCGAAATGTCAATTCACATAGCATCGTACCTGACCGCTTACCACTGCTCCTCATGAAATGAACAACATGGTCCGCACCCATTGCAAAATTTTATGGACTCTGTATGATATCTCTTTAATGGCATAGAAAAATATGTGATTTTCTTTACGCGAAACGCATGCACCTTGCAGGCTGAAATTACTAAGCGCTAATGCAACGACTGATCAGGCTCCAAATCATTCGGCAATCGGAAAACTTTTTTAAAACCTAATTATACTCCTTCCTTAAGTATAAACGATAAAGAAGACATGATTCTCTATTGATTGACTAAAAGAAAGCATCTTTTTATTTATGGTTTCTATAAGATATATTAGAATTTGCAAAACCATCGAAAATCAATGGAAAAAATGCATGCTACTTAAGTAGTCATTTTTTACCAAGTACGCTTTCTACAGGAGATTGAAATGAAATGCAATTAAAAGCCGACATTCTGCCGAGTCCGAAATGTTATAAGAGTATGTCTTAAGATAATCAGTATTACAACCGCGACCAAGTAATCCTTCCTAATCGAAAACGCATTTCAGAATTTCAGCCAACATTTCATGAGATAGGTCACTCACTGTAGTTCCGCAGCAATGCGCTCAGTTGCTTCCGAAATGTCCTTGATGTATGGCAGAGAATACCATGTCCTTACCCTTTAATAACTCCTTTAGATCTGGTAATTGGGCGTTCATCTAAAACTGGTGAAGCAGTCTGCCTTGTCCTTCGAAGCTAAATGGTATTTTGTGGTAAGAAGGCTTTCTTGCCCCTGGGGGTACAGTAAGTGTGCTAACTCATGAAATGTTAAGTAAAGTTCTGACATGCGGTTTCGACTTGAAGATATTACTTACGTAGGGTTGTATTTTGAATCACCTTGCGAGATAATCTCATGATAATTAAATTCCTTCAGGATGCCGGCTTTTGAAAGAACTTCGTTCCAGCCGCCTGTAAAAACTACACTCTGAAAAAATGGCCGTTCATATAGAATGAATTTTTCGTATTGATTTGCGACACTCCATAAATTCGAATGTTTCTCATAGAAAACACACATCAAAATATTCATTCTTTAATTCATTTGGTGAAAAATTACGTCTTCTTTAAATTTTATGCTTAAAATTAGGGCATTGTTCGGTTTAAAAAACGTTTCTAATTATGAGATATTTTAGGACCGTGACATTCCCGTTCATAAAACACTATGTCTCTGCATTTACTAAAGTTGCTTGTAAAGTTTACAATATAGCTCAAATCCACTGCTTAATTTTATAAACCTCATATAGTTCCCACTTAATTCCGTATAAAAATGCATGACCTTTGTACAGAGAAAGTATAAAACTTTTAGTTTGGAAATTCTGAATGTAAGTGTAACGGCAGGCCGGGTTCAAAATTATTCGGGAATCGGAAAAATGTCCTTAATCCGAATCATACCTTTCTTTCAAGCATAAAATGGAAGAATATGTAATTATCTACCAAATGATTAAGAGAATAAATTTTTTATGCATTCTTTCTATGAGATTTGTTTGAAGTTATAATAAATGGAAAATACTCATGCTAGTTGAGCATTCATTTTTTTACAGAGTATAGTTTTTGCAGGCAGTCGGAACGAAGTTGATTCAAAAGCCGGCATCCGGAAGTTCATGACTTATTATGAGATTATCTCGCTAGGTGATTCTTCTTACAACCCTACTTTAGTAATCTGTTCGAGTCGAAAATGCATTTCGGAATTTCGGATAACATTTCATGGGTTAGCACATCCACCCCATGCCCAGTCGGCAGGGGCGATTACACATGTGCTCCCATGCCAAGGGTATCACATGTCAATTGTACTACTGACATTTTAGGGTTTTAACCGCACAAATTCGTGATTGAACATATGAGAAGTCCATATGGTTTATACGTGATTCAGGGACTATTAACACTCATCGATCCCACGCCAACTGCATGACGGGCTCGGCGTTTTATAATAATTGGGGCAAGGTGAGTGTCATGAGCTGTGAGTGATGTTTGTAAGTCGGCCACGCGGAGCACACATTAATGTCATCAGGGAGTTAGGGCGGCGTGTAATAACCATCTGGTGTCGGCGTTGATCACGGAAGACAGAGCGCCTGTGTCAGCGTCTTCTGACAGCATAACACTGGATTTGCTAGCCGTATAGCTACCGCCTCGGCAATAGATATCACCCATTGGCGTAGGCCTTTAGAGAAGCTAGCTGGAGTCGGGCAGACAACAAGGAAGACCTCGTTGGCATTGACTCGGTGATTCGTACCGACATGATGTGCGAGAATAGAACCTGAAATCGACTTGTTTTCATCTCTGCCTTGCTAAACCAGTACGTGTTCACGTACTCTCTTTTTCAGGCGTCCCGCTCAACAAGAGCGAGTGAATGAGTAAATACACATCGATTTGGCCTGCAGCGGTAGTCGGTTTTTACGTCCTTAACGTAGAAAGGGAGAGCTGATGAAACATACATGTGGATTCGCCGCGGGGAAAGCGCTAGTGATCACTGTCATCAGACATTCCCTTAATAGGTCACTTAGTGCGTCCCCTTAAAAAGGCAATGTTAGAAATAAGTCTTGCTTTGCTGTAGTTGCAATCGTAGGATTTGCTCCTGAGTCACATGCAAACCCTGTGAAGTTACCATGTTTTCATTTCCCATGTATCTGTATTGGCTTGATGATAAGATACGGAAAACACGTGTTTGCCGAATAGACTTTTTAAATTCGAGATTATCCAAAAGGATATTCTCATCGTCAGATAGACCCGCGACCTAAATTAATCATTTGTCCAAAGAATGCTAAATTATGAGCGTTTATATACTTCTAGAAGGTATTTATATTCCGAAAGTCACACTGTTCACCTCAACATCCTGCTTATATCCTGAGGAACACATTCAAGGCAATTGGCTTGCTATTTGCTTCGAGCCCTAACGCAGTGTGCTGATGAATAAATGCACTGACATGCAGGTCGAGCTGTAATGCCTAAATCATTCTGCTCACTCATTATCCTTGGATGAGATTTCCGACTCAACACATTCCTGCATCTACAACTCCAAAATCTGAAAAGCCCACAAAATGCAATAAATGATCATGTCCGTCTATCATGTAGTTTGCAGAGTCGGACGCATTTACAGACAAAGAAGAAGCGTCAGAGAAACTGAAAGACTACTCCGAACGTCAGTGGCCGAACATGCAGAAGCAGTGAAAAGGAATGACGCCAATGCCCAGATCGCAGATCATTTGACGGGACTCGGCCACACCCTCGAGTTCGACGGGGCCGATAGTCTCGCAAGCGCTGACAAATTAGTAAGCTGCGCACTTCCAGAGTCATGCATCACCGACCTGCAGTCAACTGACAAGCGCAATGACCTTCCGCCTACATTTTCTGTTCTACGACTTTACCCAGACAAAGTATTTTACTGCCAAAAGAGGACACGGATCACAGACATGCGCGTAATCGTCATGTTGAAGATCAAAAACAGGGATGTAATCACAACATCTAACGATTCGGATACGGACCGAAATGCCGTAATCTCATCAAGCACGACCTCTCAGCGACAAACGCAAATGTTGTTAATTACTGTAGGCATGTTTGGGTCGCACAACATATAATATTCCGCGACAGAAGCATTAGCTAGAAGTCCGGACACGTGTTTCTCCGACGTTCTGCGCTACTTGACACAGCTGCGAGGGGTTTGGTTCATCAGTGGCGCCCCCCCCTCCACCCCCAGCATTCTTTGTCTGTTTTTCTGGTAGATATTCCAGTTTCGAAAGTGTTGTTTTTTAAGTTCCTCAGACGTTAATCGCTAGCTTGGAGTAGAACAGTCTATGTGATGATTCAGCAAATTGAGCTCTATAAATACTATACTCTTTGTGCCTACATTGTCTCTTATCTCTGACTGCCTCTGACGATGAGTTCTGGTGAGAATTCAAAGCGTCTACTCAATAAACCTCGTCACAGTGATCGCATTCAATTCTTCTCTGATGCAGCTAATCGACCTTTTCTACTTTTATATTGACCCAACTGTGAAAAACTCGGCGCCTCGGTGGGATTCGAACCCACGCAGTAAGGGGAAGGCTTTAGCGCAGCCAACGCTCTAACCACCTGAGCTACGAGGCCCCGCCGGACGACGCGAGTTTAATCACATCCGAACTATGCGATATGTTTTTTTTATGCAGCGATGAGTCTCAGAGGTTTGCATACTGAGGTCGCATGGCCTTTATCGCATTCCTCATATATGCCTTGTTCAGGCAGAGGGCCGATGACAACCTGTGGTCAATCGATTGCTGATTGAATTTCGCGCATGCATTATTGCTCTCGTTCCTGATCATCCGATGTTGAAGTAAAATGGTTCGTGCAGCCTAGCAGATTTTCATTTTGCAAAGGCCTGATAAAATACCAAAGTTTTCTTTTCCCGTTGGGTGGCTGATCAGTTGAAATTTATGCAGTGGAGTTATTTCTCAGACAGCAAAACATGTGCTGATTCAGGATTTTCCCATGTGAAGAAATGAGTTGAGATGGTTGAGATCAGTCACTCACCGCCGCTTGCAAGGGGAAAACTACTGCGTGTGTGAAAAAAAATTCAGTGATTTTCCTTCGCTATGATTTACCATGGCTTTAGACTGCTAATGCGGTAAAGGCTGTCTGATCTTGCTTAAAAAGTCCTTTGAGAAAGGACTGAGTCTCTATTGTTTACGTGGAGTTGAAATACGATTTGGCTAGACACGCAGCTAATTAATCCCTCTACAAAACAACAGTTTTTGAATGAATGTTTTGTCTCAATCCCTCGCAAAACAAAAAGCTACTAGATCAAACAAGCAATAATTCTTTAGCTCAGATATTTTTTTCTAAAAGTTATCTCGGTTTCCGAGCGGTTGATAATTTGGGCCAAATTTAAAAATGAAACTATGTTAGCGTGTACAAACAACAGTCCACGTAATTAACATCGAGATCCCCACAGGTCAGAAGTCAAGTTGTCGAGTATGGGCGAAGGACCGTCATTATGAAATGACGAGGAGACAGTCCACTGGACGTGCCTTTTGTAGAGTGATCTGCACGTTGTACATTGGGGTGTGGGAGAGTAGAAAAAGCCGATTAACTGCATCCGAGAAGAATTCGATGCGATCACGGGGACAAGAGGTTTATTGGATAGACGCTTTTAACCCTCACCAGAACTCATCGTCAGAGGCAGTCAGAGATAAGGGACAATGGAGGCACAAAGAGTGTAGTATTTAAAGAGCTCAATTTGCTGAATCATCACATAGACTGGTCTACTCCAGACTAGCGATTAATGTCTGAGGAACTTAAAAACCACACTTTCGAAACTGGAGTATCTACCAGAAAAACAGACAAAGAATGCTGGGGGTGGAGGGGGGGGGCGCCACTGATGAACCAAACCCCTCGCAGCTGTGTCAAGTAGCGGCAGAACATCGGCGAAACACGTGTCCGGACTTCTAGCTAATGCTTCTGTTGCGGAATATTATATGTTGTGCGACCCACACATGCCTACAGTAATTAACAACAGTTGCGTTTGTCGCTGAGAGGTCGTGCTTGATGAGATTACGGCATTTCGGTCCGTATCCGAATCGTTGGATGTCATGATTACATCCCCATTTTTGATTCTCAACATGACGATCACGCGAATCTCCGTGATCCGCGTTCTCCTCAGGCAGTTAATTACTTTGTCCGGATAAAATCGCAGAACAGAGAATGAAACCGGAGGGTAATTTCGCTCGTCAATTGCCTGCAGGTCGGTGAACCATGACTCTGGTAGTGCGCAGCTCACTCGGTTGTCACCGCTTGCGAGAATTTCGGCCTCGTCAAACTGGAAGGTGTGGCCGAGCCCTGTTAAATGATTAACGATCTGGGCATTGGCGTCATTCCTTTTCACGCCTGCTTCACGTTCGGCGTATTTGCTTTGTCCGAAACTGCGCCAGAGTCACAAACGACATGATTGACTGACATGTACATTTATTGAATTTTGTGCGCTTTTCAGTTGTTGGCAAACTGAGGATGTTAGAAGACAGGGAGGTGTAGATGCAGCAAAACGTTGAGTCGGAAATTTCATGCAAGAGGTAATAAGAACGAGGGAGGGTTGAGGCATTGAGCCCTGATCTTTAATCCTCATTAAGGCAGAGCTATACTGTCATCTGGCAACCTTCCAAACTGGATCCTCTAGCGCATTCTAATAGTTTTTAAGTGTGTTTTGCTGTTTGCAGCTGGAACACTAAGCACTTGGTCCTCGAACTATATTGACCTGACTTGCGGCGACTAGGAATGAAGGTGGGTGCAGTAATCGAGCTAACATGAAGATGACGTTAAATTTCTAAACCTTCTGTCTACGGCAAATCGTTGTTTTCAGGCAGTTACTTTGATGACGTAAAGCCCAAAAATCTTGTACTTGCCCGGCTATCTGGAACAGCATAGGGGCTTAACCTGCATAAGTAGGAAAAATTTATGTTGACTGTTAATAAAGACATGCTGGGTTACTTCCATACTTACGCTGGCACGTCACAGACTGGGGATTTTCAGAGTTGTGCGAAGGGCTTTGGTGAAATGTCACGAATCCACAAACAAACCCGAGGATTTTTGGAAAATAGTGCAGCCTTTAATAAATAATTTCTAGCTTATTTACTATCATCGGCAGGCTGCTAATAACCGCATCTTCAAGAAACTCGGATTTTAGCGGTAAGACGGCAAAATGGATCGATTACTTGCGTCCTTATGCCGGAGTGGGGTTGTAATTCAGCAAAACTTCCAAATCGCAGGAGACATGAAGGAGCAGATGCGGCAACAAGTGCAGGTACCTTGTTTTTCACAAAGTTCGACTTGCATATTACGTGTCTGACGAGGAACGCGCAAAGGAGCACTTTTTCAAAAGAAAACAATAGGCAAACATCAATATCCTCGGCACACTGGGCATTGTTCTGCTAGAAAACGGAGGATATTAGTGGAAATTGCAAGGATGATGCAGTATCTCGATTCATATGGATTTCCAGTCGAATCCAGTGGATTCTCAGGAGGCATTTAAGTGTGCGATTAAAATGGAGACATGAGAAAACTGTGTCCTGTGGACGACTGCAGTGCGGTATCTACGAAAACGTTTGTCCAGTGCATTCCTAGCTTGAACGCGTTGTTCTTATGAGAATAAGTTGGAGGTGAGAGGTGGGTTGGCGGGGGAGGGGGGGGGCAGGGTGTAGTCACTGTTGATGGTACTGCTGGAAAGTTTACTTTGGTAGCGGGTGGATTGCACCGGCATTGCGATGAGTGTCGCAAAGTCCAACAAGGCCAATTCAAAAACCTATCGCCATTAAAAGATGTTACCCTGTTGCGGAACCGGAGACCTGGCGGTCTTGGGTAGTAATTTCGCGTGCCTGACGCCTCCCGCTTGTCTTCTTGTGTCCAGGTGCCGCATCTGATTGCTGTCGCATACTTAAGCGTTTATAAATAGAATATTGGATTTGTGAAAGTGCTCCCCGGCAAATTGGGTGATTGTAAGGTGCGTCAATGATCGATTCAACATAAATGCTTCATACCATCTTAGACAAACCCCTATAGTACGTCGTGAATACCTATTATGTCCCTTATTTTGTGAGAGTAATACGAAATTACCAGCTGAACATTAGCACGCATAGATTCACCTGTGACGAGTGTCACTCGGAGTCACCGGTCCATCCGCCGTCTTATTGCACGACCCTAACGCCGTCTACCAAGTCGGATAAAACCTAGTTTGTCACGGCTGCTTTCAAACCACTTCTCTGTTTGTCATTCAAATAGAGATTTTGGGAGCTTATAAGTATACAGTTTTTATGACGATTTCATCTTTCCTTTGATTCCTATATGGCTTATCAGAAAAAGGTAACTAGATTTCCCAACGGGTTTGTCCGCCATGTAAGTTTTTTTCTACATAAAGTAATTCTAACTGCTGCGCCAAGGATACGTTAACGAAGTTGGACTGCCCTGTAAAACAGAGATAAAGGAGTTGGTCGTGTAATAGTGTTTGCTTTGGGTACCTGGACATTACGGTGGTGATAACATGCATAAGAAGATGCGCCTTGTGTTTCCTAAAATGCGGACAAATTTGTACCCAGTTATGCGTGGGTTTGCGGAACAATGAGTCTATGCAGATAATTTTGCAGCATCGCCTCCTCGATCTCCTTTTTCTTCCCGGGGTCCCCTAACTACTCACTGCGAGGCTTCGCCCGTATAACCACCTAGTACCAACATTCTCGTGAGACACGCTCCATCGGTTACCTTTTTCTGCCCCCGGACATATGCTTTATCCTTGCCGTAAAAAACAGACGGCGGCCAGTCTCTCGTGACGAAAGTTGTCAGAGATGAGAGCCGGTAAATGAGGAGTCGCTGAATACCTGTGCATACTCTGAGGTGCAGTTCCAAGATGCTATTGCTCGAGATGCAACGAGAATCAAAACGTGGGCGGGTCGATATCCTGCTACACTCTCCTGTCTCGCGAATGCCCCGTCTTTATCCATCGTCTGTCACAGTAGGTGGGCTTACTCATACAATGCCAATAGAAGCGAAGAGCCGAGTCCCAGGAAGTAGTCTTGAAGAAGGAGACACGATCACCGGGACAAGAGCCTTATTAGCCTGACGTTTCGGATTCCTACTCGAATCCATCATCAGAGACAAAAGAACAGAAACGGGTGGTTGTTGCACAAGGGGCTGCGGTAACCATCAGGCGTCTGATCATGAAACCGAAAGACCCACTGCCACGGCTAGAAACGTCTGGAGTCGTTTATCGGATCTGGTGCAGTTGCGGACAAAGCAACTACGTCGGAGAAACCGGAAGACAGCTCCGAACGAGAATGGCCGAACACGCGGCAGCGGTGCGCAGAAATGACGCCAGCTCTCAAGTTGCGGCTCATTCGACGAGATCCGGCCACACATTTAAATTCGATGAGGCCGAAATTCTCGCAAGAGGTGACAACCGAGTGAGCCGAGAGCTACTGGAATCATGGTTTACTGGCCCCCAGTCCATCAACAAGTGCAACGATCTTCCCATTCAATACAGCGTGCTAAGACTTCGTCTAGGCGGAGTAATTGGCCACGCGGGGAGCGCACTGGTGAACACTCTTCCCAACACCCGGGTCAACGCATCAGATGGTCGAGCAATCATCACGCCAACATCCAACGCACGTGATGAAATTGCGGCAATTATCGACTCGAATGTCGGCCATCAAGCAATGATCACCCCAAGTGTGACAATCCCGGATGAAAGGGGAAGCCGTGAACGTTCATAGGCATGCGGTGGCATGGCTGCTGCATCCTATAAATACCGCAGCCCCTTGTGCAACAACCACCCGTTTCTGTTCTTTTGTCTCTGATGATGGATTCGAGTAGGAATCCGAAACGTCAGGCTAATAAGGCTCTTGTCCCGGTGATCGTGTCTCCTTCTTCATTACTCATACAATCTCGACAGATATTCCGAAATGCGTTTCCATTTCAAAATAATTAATTAAGCAGGTTTGTAAAACCAATCATTGTGCAGCATAAATCTATACTAATTAAATTGTCCCAGCACGCTGGCTTTCGAAAAAAACTTATATTCGGCTGCATTCGAAAACCATCTTACTTAAAAAATGGCTACTCAAGTAGCATACATTTTTTAATTGATTTTGGATGCCCTTAAAGATCCAATTAAATTTCATGGAAAACATTCACAACAATATAAATTCTTTTGCACTTTCAGGAGAAAATTGCGTCTTCGTTCAATTTTATATTCAAAGGTATGGTTTAATTCGACTTTAAAAAGTTTCTCATTGTGAGATTTTTCAATACCGTGAAATATCTGCATTTACCAATGTAGCTTGTAAAGTTAACAATGTGGCTCAAATCCACTGCTTTATTTTATGAACCCCATATGGTCCCCTCTTAAACGGCAGAGACATGTATGGTGTTCCGTACGCGGAAGTTATACGGTTTGCAGTTTGGGAACCCTGAATGCAAGTGTAACGACAGGTTGGGTTAAAAATTATTCGGGAGTTGGAAAGGTTTTACAAAACCAAATCCCACCTTTCTTTCGAGTGTAAAATTAAAAGCAGACGTAACTTTCTACTGAATGGGCGAAAGAATGAATATCTTTGTGCATGTTTACCATGAAACATAATCGAATCTTTAAGGGCATCGAAAATCAATGAAAAAAAGCGTGTCAAACATGAAGTCATTTATCACAGAGTATAGTTTCTGCCCGCAGCCGGAAGGAAGTTTTTTCGAAAGCCGGCATCCTCGGGTAACCTAATAATTATAAAATTTTGTTGAACGATGATTAATATTACGATCCCACCTAATTAATTTTTTCGAAACGAAAACGCATTTCGGAATTTCTGTCGAGATTTCATGAGAGTAGCCCACTTACTGTGCATCACTTTAAACACTGTAGGTCGGAGTTAGACTACTACCCCTGCGGGTGAAGGCGAATATCAGATCAGTTTGGCCAGTCATTTCTGAGTACTCAATGGTTTTATTATCGACTGCTTGCCTCCTCAGCTTTCATCCTAACAATCAAACAATCACGCCTGTATACGAACTCAAACCGCGGATTCCTCGTCCGTGCTCTCGGCGCGTTGCCCATTTATCTATCCCAGGACCATTTTCTAGATTGGAACGCCCCCTCACCTCTTGAGGGCTCAAAGCACTGTTGAACTGACGGGAAACCTATCGATTGGCTGTCCACGCCGACTTCACAACACACCCCGTCTGACTTTGCGATTTGTCGTAAACTGCACGGAGGCGGTGCATGTGTGCCGTCAGTCAGCCTAGATTGCGTGTTGGAAGTTTGAAGGTTTTGAAAGGGAATTTCCACTTTTTTGCCAGACGTAGAATGTCTTTGTAAAAGCTGAAATCGATTCTATCCACAAGTTATTTACGATCTGTTTTTTACAACTTTAACCAGTTAGGATTCCTATTTTGCCTCTGTAAAAGTATAACCGAGGAATTCGCCGTCCTAGGAACACGTCTGAATTTCAACACATGCAAAAAGGGCATACCGGGCCATCGAAAATAACAATACATTTTAACAATGACATTATGCGATGCCTGTAAGCGTTGTGCAAATGTACAGAGCCGTGCATTTACAGAGGTCAAATGCGGTTAATTAAGTTTTTGAAATCTTGATCCACCTGCATTAAGGCAGCAACTGCGCCCGACCGACCAAACAGCAAACTTCTTGGCTCTACATGCATTAGCCAGGAATTACTGCTTAGTTGGCGATCGAATTTCTCGCGTGCATTACCGACCTTGTTAACGTTATTTGATATTCTGTTAAACTAGGTTGTACTGCGAATGCATAAACATGAGTTGTTCGTTCGGCATCAGACTCGCAGTCGCAGATGACAACTGCTGATGCGGCGAAAGACTTCATCGTTAGTCTTGGAGCAGCTGAGCACGCCGGTCGAGTCGGCGTTGACAGTTTGGATGTCCACAGCAACGTAGAACGGTCTCCTCCTATCATGTTTTACGAAATACCTGACCAAAGCCCTTGCAGGCCCAAAAGCATCGGTACCTCGGTCAACGAAAACAAGGGCGGCACAAAAAAACCATAGAATGGGAGTTTATAGTGTTCCCGGACGTCGCGTTGCAAACATACGCTCCAGGAACGATGACATGCAACCAACAAACTGTATAAGTACAGTTGTGACATAGAAGACAGGAGTAATCGCGATCCCCTGGATCCTAATTAGAACAGAGACATCCCCTCAATTGGAAACCTCCCAAATCCCCACTTCTATCGCTTCACGGAGGTGCGACATAAGTTTGTTTCCACGAGTCTGGGAAATTAAACACTGGACCCGCCTAACTCGTCCCTGACGATTTCACGACTCAGTAGCCAGTACAAGTCCAGAAAACGGGAGATGCACTGAAGTGAATTCGAGGGTTAAATCGTGCGACAGACTATTTTAGGTCTTGCCGATGTGAGATGTACTACTAAGTTAATGCTAGCAGACGACCCTTGTGGCCTGGCGTTCATACTAAAGATGGATTAGGTTATTTTGCCAATCGGCGACTTATCAAACTATGACTTCTAGCACATCATTACGTTTTTTAGCTTGTCGAATGTATTATACTGATGACTGTGCTAGATTTCATTGTGAACTTCAACTCAAGTAGGGCATCGTTCTTTCCGCTCACTTCGCATGTACTGGTGGCCTGCTCGCACGTTTAGGCCTAGGAAGATACCTTTCTCTCAAATTGTTCCCCAATCCATTTTGGAAATGGGCAGATAGTCTCTTGGACGTCGGTCAGTGGAGATGGTTTTAATTTTCTCATCAAACTTAGCGCATCCTGTCACTCAAAGATTTGGTAGGGCTCCTTATAAATCTGGCGCAATTTTGCCTCCTAAAGTTTTGAAAACGGCATCTGTTCTCTGTTAGAACGCCTCAGATGTATATATTGGTTTTCGGCGCACATACCGAGTTTTTGTGATAAACTGTGTGGGCATCCATATCACCGTACCCGAATTGCGTTTATGTATGCATTGCAACCTGATGGTCAGAATTGTTTATTTTGGAAACGCGTAGGCTTATCGTGTATAAGCAACATCCTTCACTATTTTCTAATAATTACTGCCTAATGGAATGCCATTTAAATATAAGTTTCGACTATTTCTGCCAAAATGTGGGAAAGTGTTGAAAGCAAATTTTTTTATTAAGTTGCCACACAAGTTAAAACTAAAAACTTCCGGAAGAATGAAATATTTGCCATTACTCCTTTCAGGCCTTGAGCTCTCGGCAGCTCATGGTGGACGGAGAACGTTCAGGTCAATCTATGTAGTCTAAAATCGAAAGAAACAAATGATGACACGAACTTCAGAAACCTGTGTCATACTGATCTCTTTTCTATCTGAAAAGTACTTACCATTAGAACCAAAGCTCACATAGTGCGAGATATAATTCGGTCCATATGTTCCAGTGGTTTTACAAATTACGCTGTGGAATTTTTCAAAAGCGTCGGCATCGTTTTTCACTTTGATGCGAGCGTAGACCATATCCGAATTACGGTCAAACCTTACGTCATCTACGAATGTTTAGATTAGTCGTTTGGATGCGAGAACTTTCGACGTACCGCAAGGATCCGCTTTTTGCAGATTCAAACTGCAGTAAATAACGCCGTCTAGGAAAACTGATAACTTCCGGAATTGTTTCGGAAGGAAGAAAACAGTTAGTATCTGTAGAGGGTTCATGTCAAAATTTTATGTACATACATTAACTGCCTACCCATGTGGGTTGTTTTAAGCAGCGTGCAAACACCATATTACGATCAAAAAAATCGGCGCACTTTTAACAGCAAGCGCTAATTCTGCATAAGAATATTTAACGGTAAACTTGCCCCAAGGCAGAAAATATAATCCTGCAGTCATAGTCTTAATGTGGGATTGATTTATATGCGATTATTGACATTTTTTGTCCTTTCGCAAGTATGGCGAAGGATCGCGCTACTGAGTTCTGGTGATTATGTTAATGAACCCAAACACTGGCACGAATGATTTCGCTTGTGAACCCGCTTTACAAGTATGTCACTGTCATATTTCGCAGTTTACTTGTGATCGGCACGTTAACGTTAAAAATTGCTTTGAATGGTTTTATAAATGTCAGGTTATCCGAAAAATTTCCAAGAACTGTTTGTTCAGTTCAAATTTCACGTCTAAGGTAGGCAGCCTGTTGATTGTGACCTCGCGAACAGAATGATTGCACAAATGCGTGCTTCATACCTTCAATCCTAAGGGGTGTTTCGGCGTCTTGACTGCACACATAACCGTCATATGACGTCGCCTCTCTCCGGCTTCATGATAAAACGGTTTTGAATTCGCGAAGGAGAATGTGTGATCTGAAAGATCGCAAAATGTTGCCTAAGCGAAAGATAATTATGTGTAAGTCCAAAAATCCTAATTTCGACCAGTTTGAGGATTCGTTAGTGATGAGCATTGTATAAAAGTTAAAACGGCCTGAGATCTTTTGCTAAATTTCCCGCAAACTTTGTTTGATTTCACTGTAAGAATTTTAAGATCAACCTTTTAGTTATACATACTTAGTAGCCCCTCGCAGCCACTATATGGGAATTTGGGCTTATGTATTAATCAAAGGAGTTAGCATTCCCAACACACGAAGATATTTTTGAGCAGGTTAGCTCATATATTATATTAAAGTGGCCAGAATTACACCACTTTTGGACATGTGAAGTTCAGTTTACAAATTCGAGTGCTTTTTGACTTTTAGTTAAATATTCCAATGCAGTTTTGTTCAGTATAGTTTCATTTCAGCAGATTATATAAAAATTAATCCGTCAGCGCAATTGATAAGCCTTTAATACATATCAATAAACAAAATACTTGCATAATTTGGTGCTGTTGAGCGGCCTCGCTTGCATTGTAACTGCGTATTTTTTATGTGCTGGAAAGACCACTAGCTGAGGAAATGTGGTTTTCCGAAAGGAGATTGTCAGAAGCCACATGTTCTTTACTAAATGCAAAAGAAGCTCTACATTAAGTCAACCAATTCGTCAATGGCTACATATTAATTGGCAAAGTACATTAGTATACATCTAAATTGCTTTAGCCATTTGTGTAACAATGAATAGCAAGTGCCAAACCTATTTCCACTTTGCAAGGCAGCGTTTCTTGGAGACTACTGCAGGTCGAATCGCTAACATAGTAGAAGTATTCCCCGATGAACGTCTAAAGCAAAAAAAGTTATTTGATGTGCTTTCCTCATGGAGTTTAATTTCCGCGTGAGCCGATAAGTAAGGTTTTGATCTATGTGTAATTCAAATAACGGACATTTAAAAGACTGTAGTTAGATCGCGGCTGGGCGGGGAGTTATAAAATTGCGAATTTTAGTTCGTTTGAATATGACAGACTGTTTTGCAAGGATGAACTTACCAGTCTGTTCTTCAAGTCCCATCCCAACTTTAAATGAGTCTTAAACACACCCGTTCGGCGACTGATCACAACATGCCGAAAGTATTGTCAGATGGAAAACTAACTTCTGCAACATGGCTTGCTTAAAGCCAGCTTTTCTTCCTTTGAAGCTACGTAAATGAATGATATACAAAAAAACAAGGCACAACAACAGGAGCCCCTCATTTCGGGCACGTTGCGCTAACGTCCAGGGAAATTAGGGTGAGGCAAACGTTATTATTGGAGTTTGAAAAAGGGTTGAAAACGGAGATATTTGCCCATCCTGGAATTTAGCGTAAGGTCATCCACGCTAACGGGTGCTGCTCCTATTTCCGTGTCCTTCTTCAAAACATCATATACGGTTGTCAGGATTCTGCTTGGATTGTTGCATGGCGACCAAACATTTGTGTAACCTTTTCGCCCAGATATATTTTCCGATTTCATCACCTCTTCGGGACACTTCCTTCAAGGTTTCTCCTGGAAATCGACATCGCTACAGTATTTCAACCAGTAAATTGCACAAACCGAAACTCGATTTATGAATATTTGGGCCGAAGTTAATCAGCCACAGCGAGGTATTAGCGTAGTATTCAGTAACTGCACTGTACTGATAGTATGGCAATATTAAAACAATATTATCTGAAAGCGATTTAAGCAAGTTTTGGCTCCTGAGCTAAGAGACCGGGCGTAGTGGTTGCCTCTGTTTTTGTGCTGTGAGATCCTGCCACTTTTAGCGTCGAGCAGCCGCCGGTATATAGATTGTTACGTGCAACGCAAGTTTTGCTCACAAGACTGTTTTTCTGAGGAACGACCTTTCGTTTCGGCGACAAACTGGGCAGATGGGGGAGAGCAAGTCTTGTTGTAATTGCAAAAACTCAGGTAGGCGATTCCTCTTCTTGCAGCAAACACGACGTCACTATTAAGGGTATTAACTGCAGTGAACAGAGTCTCCTTCAGAATGCACGCAGCCACTGAGACGACAAATATATAATTGTTCCGATTTTTTTCGCGCGCCCACAGAGCATTAAAGCGCAGAATTGTTCAAATGGCCGGTTATGCACTAGTGGACGAAATTCTCATAAATATTCTTCATAATGAGCTAGTAGGTTTAGGGCTAAGCATTTACAAACATTATTTTCGTGAGAGCGACTTGAAAGTTTATACACTTAAAATTATCTCTCAAAGTGTTGCCACATTTTATTTTGGAACCAATTTTTGGTTATACAAAGCAATACTTCAAACGAAACCAAAATCTAACGTTAGTGTTTTTAAGAGCTTAGAGTGTAGACGTGTATTTGCAAACCTATCTGGCATCCTACTATTTATCTGGACTTACATCTGGTTGAAAGGGACAAAGGACGGTGATGTTTCCTGGTGTGTTTGATAGTGGGTAAGTCAGTGGATCATCCTCTGACGACAGAAATGATCCTAAAGCCGGGAAAAGAGTAATCAAGGAAGGATTTGAAAAACCAAAAAGAGTACTTAAATCTCCACTGATAAGTTGGAAGCAGTTGAGGACGCTATTTTGGGGACGACATTCTTACGAAGGGTTTCATTTTCGCGTAGTAAATCAGTACGTTCAAATGTACCTTCGAGGGGGTATAATTAGTTACCATTTTAGCCAGATTCCTAAAGCTGCCTATTGCAGTAGCGGCCAAGTTATGGATAGAGCATTACGCGGAATGTCATCTGTTTACTATTCTGTCCAGTTGAGCAGTCTATTTATTTCGTAATTGCATAAAGCGTCTGCAGTATGTAATATATTGCGACTAAACATCTACAGGTATATCGGAGGTTTCTCTAAAGTCACAAGAAAAGCATGTTTAAGGGAATTCTACAAGACGCCATTAATCGTCTGAGCACTTAAAGGCACTGTGATTTAACGACTAGTACTTAACTCACCTCTTACGCCTAAAAGGAAAATAGAGCAGACAGATATGATCGCTTGCATTCTTAGCACTTTAGCTACAGTGCACTTGAATAAACCCAGTCAACTATATAGGGGGATTTTGCGTGGTTTTCTAGCGCGTGTCGTTTGGCACGTTTGGGAAGTTTAACGGTGAGACTAAAAGGCGATAGGTGGAGAGTTTTTTTTCCAACAGACATGGCATGGATTCACACGCAACAAGTCGACAGTTTATCAGACTGTTTTTTTTGCAGTTTGGGGTAAAACGGCACTAGGAGTAGCAGATAACAAATATAAAGCTGAAAGTCTGCATCAAAGTTCAGGGTGATTACATTTGTATTTATATTCTAACGGGGGGTCAGGTACTTTTGCCACCGAAAATTTTTTACGGGAATTTGCAAACGGTGAGCAGGGAAAAGTGCGAATCAACGGTGGTCTAGATACTCTAAGGTTTTGATTGCCTGTTCTGTATACAGAGATGCCGAAAAAGGAAACCGGCAAGTGACTTTGGCGGATTTAAATAATTCTTCTGACCCACTTATGAAAACTCGACAATCGTGGTCAGTCAAACGGACCATTTGAATCTGCCAAAACGCGTACTTATTAAATGAGCCTAATAGTCATCTGGTGGATTTTAGGTTGATTGCCTAGGAAAGCCCGCTAGGGCAGTCAGCATAATGTATCGGAATTGGTGGATTTTACACGTTGCAGTGGGCTGGGCGGGTAATTTGGCTCAAATGTGATTAAAATCACGGCTCTCGCTGGGATCTGATAGCTCAGGTGTTTAAACCGTTGACTTTACTCAATGACTGCCCCTGCTGTAGTTGATCCTACTCTCGACGAGGTCATTCATTTTTTTCACAAATGAGTCGAATGAAAAATTAAATATTCCAGAAACTTGAAAACTGAAAACCCGTAGCTTCCAAACTAGACCTAGAAATAAGAATAAGCTCTATTCAGGACGTAGTGTAGAATGTTTTGTTTTGTCAAATATGAACATATAAAGTCCTAGACAAACTCACGTACAGCTTGATAAGAGTTTAGTTAAGATCTATTTAGTTTATGGAATTTATTCAGTTCATTCACGACATGTGTTAAGGACTTCGTCAATGATAATCAGTTCTATCAATGCAAAAAATCAGGGTTTAGAGCGACTGTGAAAAACTAACCTGAAAACTAAGTATCCTCCGTAAGTGAGGGACCCCCTAAAAGAACAATAAAAAAATCATGGATTTTCCGATTAAGCTCATTAAGCAATTCCCTCAAAACACATAAAGAACAACCGCACGCGTGTATTTCACTCGTGTCCCAAAATATCGTACACTGATCAATGGCATTTTGCCCTGAAGGGTCTGGTTTGCAAATTAGCTTACAATCCTCGCAAAACATAAGTCATGCAATGGGTGTGCTATCTCGTGAAACGTTGACCGAAATTTTGAAATACGTTTTTGATTCGGAAATACAACGTAAATAAGGATGAACTATTAATGATCGTCAACCATAATTCCTGCCGTTACATTTTCCTTTAGGGTTACCAAATAATCGGCCGTATACTGTGTCCTGCATAACCCCTTCGCGACCTACTGCCCGGCAAACGGATGTGAAGCACACCTAAATAAGTAAGATAAGAGAGTAGGCTTTTGACCAATCACCCAAGGGGGTTACATAACTCACCCCTACCGTCATTTGTTTCAGAAAGATGGACAAAAGAGTTAATTTACCCCATAGGCCTTCCGCCTGTCGGCAAGCGGATATTTCTCCCGCACTCGCTGCTTTCGAACCGAGGTACGTAAACAATGGTGAAATTGGCAGATTCCATATGTTGCAAAAGCCTGGGCGGATAGACTGACCAAGTATGAACGAACTGACGGCTTCCGGTCGGACCTCGTGGATCGGGTTTTTGGAGCGCTGGCAGTTCTCAAGTATTTCCCTTGCTGTCGTTGCTGTCGAGGCCGCTGACTTTACTCTATCGATTCAAATAGAAATTGAAATATTTCCGAAACTTAAAACTGCCTAGCATTTAACTGAAAATATTAATCATAATATTATTCAACTGAAAACCAAGATTTGTTGTCTGACAAATCCCTTTCCATTAACCTATGGATGATAATTAGCTACATTCTGACTTAAAGGGACTAGTTTACCGGAGGTCTTGCAAAAAACATTCATCGGTTTATTAGAGAAGGGGGAGATACACTCGCAAACATAATTCTCTGACAGCTTGCTTAGAGTTTGTTTGAGATGCCTCTTGCTTGTGGAATTTAATCAGTACATCTATTGAGGACGTCGTCAGTAAAAAGCAGCTTGTGCAATGCTAAAAATTAATTCCCTCAAATTTAGGGTTTAATGCAGCTGAGTACAGCTATAGCAATGGCTTAGCATCCAACATAAATGAGATGATTCCGCATGGAAAAGATATGGAGTGTTCAGTTAAGCTTTTTAAAAAATTCTCCCAAAAAAGAAGATTCGCACGCGGGTCTCAAAATATCGAACGCTGACCAAAAGGAATTTGCCCTATTTTGATCTTTTTTATGAATTAGTTTACAATCCTCGCAGGAGTAAGTTCTGCAGTAAGTGTACTATCGGATGGAATTTTTACCAAAATTCTAAAATGCATTTGGCAATATTATTACTATGCAGCATGACCCCAATTGCTACACTTGGATTCACGGTTTTCGAACTACCAGCTGAATGCCTTCTTTTTTGAAAAATAACATACTACTATATGCTATTGGAAAGATGTGATATGGTGCTCGAAAATTTTTGCAATTAATGTTGTTCATCTTGTTTACTTTATAAGCAGCACTACTCAACTGGCCGATGCGATGCTTTATAAATGAACATTTAACGATCTCAAAGATCTCACTAAAACCTTTTAAAACCAGAAATATTTTTTACCGATAAAAAAGGCGAAAATGAGGGAATGTTATACCATACGAGTGCAGGTAAGAAACTTTTTGGAGATTTTTTCTATAAAATGATGCATAATGGTACGTTTAAAGTGCTGTTTTTCGAAAGACCGGAAGGAAGCTCGTTCTAAGGGGGGTGAGTTTATGCTGCATGATGGGTAATATTGTAACCCTGCTTAATTCATATTTTCGAGTCGAAAACACATTTCAGGATTTCAGTTAACATTTCGTGAGTTATAACACCTAATGCACCCAGCAAGGGAGTGGGTTTACTGACTGTCTTTGAAGGGTGGAAATTGAAAAACTTACAAAATATGCAGATGTATACAGGGTACAAACTAACTGGACAGTTCTGCGTTATATTGTCAGTTAGCTTCTCTCTGTGAGAAACATCTATGAAATTTTGATTATAATTATAACTCTAACATTAGTTGCCGTAGCGTCAGACAGAACGGTATGAATGAGGCCAGCGCCGCTCTGATTACAAAAAACTTGAAGAACTTAGAATGATATATTTTAGATACATATATTTATATATGCGATCGGTGACGATCGGTGAGCGTCCCTCTACCACTGAATATTCCAGATCGAAACCGACGTGAGAACGAACGCGTGGCTCAGTGCTTAGAGGCGTTGAACTTATGACTAACAGGTCGCAAGTTCGAGCCCTGGTTGTGCCACATTTCGGGGTCATGTATGACCGGCTAATTTCGACTGGTATGCCAGAAATGGCCATCCCAGTCCATCTTTTCCTTGTCAGTAATAACATTCTGCACATATATTTATATGGACCATATTGTATTCGAACTGACGTTTCGGAAACGTCCTCGTTTCCATCATCAGAGTAGCGTAATTGTTGTACTTGCGGGTCTTGAGTTATTCAGTCTTGCCGCTTGCCTCGTATTATAGCCGTGCTGGACGCACGAACTTTGACCTGCCTGTTTGCCGCTGACTGGCTTAGACCTCCCCGGAGCTGACCGCTGATAGGCCTGTGTGACCTTTGTTCCCTTTGGGGTCGGCTTAGTTGTGGTCAAATCAACGTGCCGCTTGGCCCCTCCCACGTCAGCCGGTGGACTGATTGGTCGTTGCTGTTCAGGTGAGCAGCATTCAGCCTCGCGGGCGCATCGGTGAGACAGTGTTCGGCTTTGGTCACATGACCTCTGGCCCCCAATTCCGCTCTTTTCCGTGAGCGTTGACTCTCGGTCCCGCGTGCTCGCTTGCCTTACTGGTCCTGTCCGGACTGATCCGAGCCTTGTACGCAGTGCTTGGTAGGCGGGATGTAGATCTATAGCTCGGTTGAGTGTACCAGTCGAGGACCAACTTTCGAGCACCTGTCTGGCCATCTTCTCATTGGCTCGACCAATTACCCTCGCTTTCTCAAAGGCAAAATTGTGGTTCAGTTCTCGTATGTGGCCATAGACCAAAGACAGCTTGTCCTTGCGGTTGATTGCAAGTTGGTGTTCGTGCAATCATGTGCCGAGGCGTTTGCCCGTTTCACCAACATACCTTGCATTGCAATTTAGACATGGTATGCTGTAGACCACCGCCGACTGTTCTGTTGTTGGTAGCGGGTACTTGGGCTTCATGATTTGCTGTCTGATGGTACATTCTGGTTTATGAGCCACGCCAATCCCAAAAGGTTTTAGGATTCTTGCCGTTGCCTCTGATACGTTCTTCACATAGGGTATTGAGAGCCAGAACTTGGGCTTTTCTCCACTCGACCGCTCAAAATGAGGCTTTTTAAGGCATTTGCGTATGAAGGACTTCGGGTAGCCGTTGGCTTTAAAAAGGCCCTGTAAGTAATTCATCTCCGCCTTCCTCCCACTGTCGTCGCTGCAGTGTGTTTGAACACGTTGAAAGAGAGTTCTGACACAACTGCGTTTATGACCAACAGGGTGGTTGCTTCGGAAGTGGAGGATGCGCCTAGTATTCGTTGCCTTACGGCAAACCGTTGTCCTTATCTTCCCGTCTGTCAATCTCGTAACTTGTACGTCCAGGAAGGGCAACTGATTGTTTACTTCCTCTTCCATAGTAAACTGAATGTCGGGGAAGATTGAGTTCAACAATGTCTTGAAAGCCTTCACCTCGCTCCTCTTGATTACAACGAACGTATCGTCGACGTATCTGGCCCAGAACTTCGGGGGGTACGAGCTGAAGACCTGCTGCTCGAGTCTCTGCAAAACTGCTTTGGCAATTAGTCCAGACAGAGGCGAGCCCATCGGTGTCCCCTTCTTTTGCTCGTTGACTTGGCCGTTGAATGTAAAGAAGGTCTTAAGACACAGTTCTAGGAGCTCGATTATGTGTGCTCGTTTGAGCTGTTGGTCGGTCTCATCATGCTTTTCCCGGAGAAAGCCATCAATAGTGTCGATAGCCAGCGCGGGTGGGATGGAGGTGAATAATGAGATCACGTCGAATGACACCATCACCTCATCTGCCTCCACCTCAAGATGTTTGATGCGCGTCAAGAACTCTTCAGCCGACTTCACTGTCCACTCCGAATTCTTGGTAAGGAAACAAAGTCGCTGGTACAGCCACTTTGACAGCCCAAAGGTTGGAGTACCACGTAAGGAGACGATGGGGCGTAGCGGCAGCCCCTGCTTGTGGACCTTTGGTAGGCCGCAGAAGCGCGCCATCGCGGTATCACTGGCTTTTGCGGCCAACGCCTCCCTTGTCGTAAGAGCTCCCGCCTTCCTCAGCTTGCCGATCGTATTGTTTATGCTGTTTACGAGCTTCTTAAACTCGCTGACGGTCGATGGCGCATAAGGTTCCTTGTCCATCAAGAGGTTGCCTAGTTTTGTACAGTACTCAGCCTTATCCATGACGACAGTCGAGCGCCCCTTGTCGGCGGGCAGGGTGACGATATCCTTCATTTTTCGTATCTTCAGAAGTTCTCGATCTTCTGCTTTAGAAATCGTCATCTGGCGTTTGTGTTGGAGGAGTAAGGTCGACACTTGTTGTCGCATGGCGTTTTTGCACTCCTCGTCTGCCTCACACTTCTGGAGCGCCGATTCAAAGGATGCAATAAAGTCTTCTGGTTGAGCATCTCTTGTGCTGAACTTCGCGTCATAGGATAGAACCGCTAGTTGTTGCTGAGTGAAACGATGAGAGGACAAGTTGTGAACCAAGGCACCGTCAGCAGAGGGATGCTTTGGCGGACTTATTTTCTCAAATTTTCCAGACAACTGGTCATCACGCAACCGGCGATGACGCCGAGCGCTGTCGAGAATTGCCGCTTTGAGGATCCCCAGCTCGTGTGCCGTAAAGATCGACTGGCAAGTTGACGAATGATGTTCAATCATCTGGCGGTACTTGTGGATGCGGGCGTGGCAGTCTCGTATCAGTACCCTGATCATTTTCTCCTTGAAGTCTGCCATCGTCCGTCGGCAAAGGTCAGTGTTCACAGGCGGTCTATATCTGAGGCATTTCGGTAGGACGTCCTCATTAA
>CACRXP010000306.1:28312-38767 GCA_902702965.1 Spirometra erinaceieuropaei
TTCTTCGGGAGATGATGAACGCGATACAATGTCTGGACCTCGAATCTTTACGCATATCGATGTCTACTCTTATACTGGCCTGTGAACAGATTTCAAGACGCATACGTAGTGCATGACCTAACCAACGAGCAGTTTGCACAAACACAAGTTTATTCGCGTACTGTGCAAAGTTCACCCCTTCGTTTTCACCATGATTAAAGGATGCTTTTCAAACACTGGCACAAGGACCATGATGGTGGTGTTGGTTAGCATCGGCTGTAGGACTCGAGCCATTTCACCGCACTCGGAATTTGGGGAAGAGTGAATGTTGTTTGGACAATGAGCCTTTTTCTTGCAGAACTTAGCTGACTTATGCTTGATGCGGATCTACTTCAGTCTGGACAACCGATATCTTTTTTAATATCCTGAATGTCACCTCCGTAGCCTGTAGAAGTTTTACGCTTCCTTTAGACCTGCCCCTACTCCTTACTAGAATGTTGCTCTCGGGGAATTTCCTATAGACCAGCGTCGCTATTTACTGCACACGGGTTTTATTCAGTCGTCTGACTATAGACTACACGGTGCAGCAACGTGTAGGGATGGTGGGAGGGCCTTCAGCGGTTGAATACTACATTGACTCACGTGTCTGACAACTAAACAGTCGCCGACAAAAAGTAACAGCCCACCTAGAACACTGGCGACTGACGTCCGGCGAGACTACCACCTTATAAAATACTACAAAGTCCGATAAAAGAACTATAGGAGAGTGACTGTAAACCGCCAATAAATAATTTTCCAGATTGCCGCTGCATTGCTGTTAGGCTCATGGGGATAAAACCTCGGACAGAAAGTTCAAGCGGCCGCTTGGAACCTGCCTGCACTCAAAATTTCCAAAAAACCTCATGAAAAAGTGTTCGATTCAAGTATTAAGGTTTACACTACGACCGACGCGTTTTGCAATGCTGGTCGGTGATGCGGGCAAATCGTATAGGGGCTGGACCACTTAGTTGAGAACGGACCCTTGACATAAGGCGCTGGAATGTGCCAGCTTTCCTCGACCCTGGTACCCAAAGTCTGATGTCGCGGAGTCCTCATCACTACGGCGTGGATATCTGCCGCCTGCCTGAAACCCGTATCATTGAGTCAACCTCCAGGAACATCAAGATCCCGTTAAGCTAACTCCCATCTCGCCCTTTGTCACCGCGACCAGAACTGTCGAGCAAGACCCCATAGACTATGGCGTCGGAGGGACCTCTCAGGATGTGTAAGTCCACGCCGAAGCAGACACTCAGGGCGTCCGAATCAGACAGTTAAAACGCGGCGCTAACTCGATCGTCGCTACTAGGCAGCCTGATGGGCCGGCAAGGCCGTCGACGTGGAACCTCCAGCTGGAATAATAAACAGCAGAATTCGACATTTAGTCCCATAAACCTGTAACAATCCCTCCCAGCTGTTCCCTTTGCGATCTAAAGCACGAAAAGATTTTATCCCAATGCCCCTTTCATTAAACTGCGTTACTGAATGGCGTCTCCTAAGATCGTACGCTGTTGCAACAATGTCGAATTGACATCCAGGCGTCGGCTGATTGAGCTCAGCTATGCTAGTGATATCGCTCTCCGAGCGCCAATCCATGGCGACGTACAGAATGTAGTGTCACAGTCGGATAAGGTCACTAAATCTGTCAATTAACATGTAAACGACAGAGGGGGCGCTCACCGATCGTTACTACAGCACCTACTCGTTCTGTTGTGCTTTATGGGCTCTCACTCGAGCCCAAGCAGCCTCGGGTGTTCCACACTTCGGGGTTGAGCATGACTGGCTGACGACGGCTAATAAGTCACAAATGGTCATTCCAGTCTCCCTTGTCTTTGTCCGTATTACCATTCTAACATGTATACGCTGCAGATGTCGTGTTTTACGGCGGCGTTTCAGGCCAGGTGGCACGTTTCGGGATTAATTGCTATTAGCTTGAATAAGTGGACAGATGCAAATACCTTAGGGCGAAGTATCTACCAAACGGGCAGAATAAAATTGACATGTTTTTCCAAACCGACGCTTTCGCCGTCCTTAGAAAGCGTCTATGGAGACGACTGGATATCCGCATCGCCACAAAGATCCGCACATACCTAGCATCCGTTCAACCAGTCCTCCTGTACGATTGTGACTGTTTGGCTGTGCGTGTGAAAGACGAAGATTGGAGGCGCATGGCCATAGTCGTCTGCGAACCGTCCTTTCATTGGGCGTTCGCACCCACTGCAGCAACACCGTGGGCTTGTCGTAGGCCATCTGAGAAAGGCGACTAAGATGACTTGTTCACGTTCTTGTCAGCTCTTCTCGTGAGTTCGGTGTTGTTACCCGTAACCCAACACCGCTGTCTAACTTTGGTGGGGGGGGGGCAAGAAGTTGAGGATACGAAATCTGGATTGACATGGCTCATCAAGACATAGAGATAGTCCTTGGGTTTTTGGCATTTGTCGTCGGAGAAGGAGGTCAATGGCACTCTCCGTGTATACTGCTACAAATCGCCAAGCGGAGAGGCGTCATTGAGGCCGGCTGGATCGCAGCTATATCAAGTGTAGGCTGTTTGATCTGACTGCGAGTAAAGCAGCGATGTTTGAAGACCTTTATTCAGAGTCTTCTATCTTCATTGTTTATGCTTTCCAGATGACCGCACAGAAGTTTGGCGATCCAGAATGTGCGTCCGGTTCGCTTGCAGGCTCCGGTGCAACCAGTGCCTCTGCTGCCTACGAGGAGAATAATACGGAGAGGACGGACGGCATGGATGGTGCAGGCACGGACGAAGACGATGATGAGGAGATATTTGGAAAGGCCAAAGACAGCTCTGGTCCCGGGAGGGGCAACATCTTCAATCTGCCGCCCAGGTAAACTTCTGCTGCGCTTTAACCATGCAATCTTCACAATTATATCTGCGATTGTTGGCCTTGCAGCGAAAATAGGGATTGTTTTATAGCCGCCGAAACGCAGATTCAAATTTCGAGGTGCCCACTGTTCGCATTACTTATCCTTTGAGGACTTTCTCCGTAGCTTGTATCTTACATAACTCGTAAGTATATCTGTAGATTAGCATCAGCTTTATGACACGTACAGTAGATGTGCTAACTCATGAAATGTCAACCAAAATTTCGAAATACGTTCTCGTTTCGAAAATATAAATTAAGTAGTGTTGTGAAACTAATCATGATGTAGCATAAATATATAATGATCCAGTTACCTCAGGGTGTCGGCTTTCGAAAGAACTTACGTTCGGCTGCATGCAAGATCTATACTTTGCAAAAATGACTACTTAAGTAGTATGCAATTTTCTCATTGCTTTTCGATGCCCTTGAAAATTCAATTATATTTCATGGAAAACACACATAAAATTATTCATTCTTTTACTTACTCAGTAGAAAATCACGCCTTCTTTCAATTTCATACTCAAAAGAAGAGTATAATTCGGTTTTAAAAAAGTTTCTAATTGTAAGATTTTTTAATACCGTTAA
The DNA here is from genome assembly GCA_902702965.1 of Spirometra erinaceieuropaei. Taxonomy (NCBI): domain Eukaryota; kingdom Metazoa; phylum Platyhelminthes; class Cestoda; order Diphyllobothriidea; family Diphyllobothriidae; genus Spirometra; species Spirometra erinaceieuropaei. Next base: position 31,795 of record CACRXP010000306.1, read on the forward strand.
ATGGCCGTTCATGAAACGTCATGTATCTGCATTTACGAATGTGGCTTGTAAAGTTAACAATATTGCTCAAATTCACTGCTTAATTTTATGAACCTCATATGATCTCCCCTTAACACCGTAGAGAAATGCATGGTTTTCCGTACACGGAAAATATGCAGCTTGTAGTTTTGAAACCCCGAATGCAAGTGTAACAGTAGGCCGGGTTCAAAATTATTCGGGAATTAGAAGAGTTTTTTTAAAACCGAATTATACTCTTCTTTCGAGTATGAAATTGGAAGACGACGTGATTTTCTACTGAGTAAAAAAGAATGAATAATTTTATGCGTGTTTTCCATGAAATATAATTGAATTTTCAAGGGCATCTAAAAGCAATGAGAAAATTGCATACTACTTAAGTAGTCATTTTTGCAGAGTATAGATCTTGCATGCAGTCGAAAGTAAGTTCTTTCGAAAGCCGACACCCTGAGGTAACTGGATCATTATATATTTATGCTGCATCATGATTAGTTTTACAACACTACTTATTGTATATCTTCGAAACGGGAACGTATTTCGAAATTTTGGTTGACATTTCATGAGTTAGCACATCTACTGTAGTGTTTAAATTTTTTGGCGGGTTGCGCAGCGTGTGCGCTGGACCAACCAGCACGAGGGCTAGATTGGGATCCAATAGGCGTTTCTTGCAATGGGCGCCCACAACAAATGCCAACAGTATATTAATGTGATAGCACGCCTATGCGCAGGCCCACGCTGCGCCAGTTGGGATCCGAGGCGTCTCCCATTTTCTTTTTGTACAGAATCCTGGCCAGTGTACATTGTGAACCAAGGGCTACGGTGGCACGCACCAATGTGCGAATTTTTGGCCTGCCAGCTACGTGCGCCCTCTTCCGCTTCCGATCTTCTTGACTCTGTCATGACACCGGACCCAGGCGAGGGAGGAGAAGAGTGCGCGGTAGATGTGCGCAGGTCTTTCATCACTATAAATGAAGTGAAGCGCAACTCACCGTCCCTGCTCCCAAACCTGCCGTAGAGTACGCGTCGGCATCGTTAGCAACGACGGTCGGACTGTCACATTTCTGACATCCGGAGATGTGCGTCCATCCTCAGTAGTCATTACGCTCACATTTACCTGCAGTCGTCTCGTTGTCTTGCCTTTGACACATGGGTAGTGTTTAAACAGAGACTGGGAAGGATGCTGTTTAAACCCTCCTCGCGTGCAAGTCACCTCTGCCTACCCAAGAGAATACTGGGAGTCTTCGCTTTTAGCAGGTGTGCAATCATTATTATTCCTTCAATAGGTTTATCTGCGCAGGCGTGCTGTTCACGGGGGAGAGTCTTGTAGCTGCCTACTGTTTTAGTTGTTGCTTTTTGCTTTCCTGGCCTTTATTGTGTACATACATTTTGGGGACTTTTTCGCAGGTGGCCCACACGAATGTTGGCAGTTGCCTGTCTGCGGAAGCTCATTCTTTTATGCCATGACGCATACACAGCCGTCGCCAACAGCAAGAGTGAACCCACCGGCCTTCAACACGCGTCTTCGCAAGCCGATGAAACATGTGCCGTCACCTCCGCCAACCCTCAGGCATATGATTCAAACCAACTGGCTCACTTTGATCTTTCCTTGGCCAGAAAGCTTCGTAAATCGGCAACCCTGGAGAACTCTACCCCATGGCAGCGGGATCGCGATGGTTGGCTAGTTCTCCACCTATCCGATCTCATCCGGATGGTTTTCATTTCGGCAACATGTGGCATTGATCATCTTCGCATTTTTGGCCTTATCGCCCTACGTGATCTTATTCGGTGCTTCGCCCCTCTGCCTGATCCTGACTCCCCAGGTTAGATTTGAGCACATTTTACCCAAGAGAATTATATAGGGTAGTGCATCCTTAGGTGCATAGGGGGAGACACAGCTTCTTTCCTGCTGCGTAAGTTCACTACAACCCCTCGAACAATTTGGTCTCTGGGCACTTGGACATTCAGACGAATGGCGTACTATTTCGGTCAGATGCTCAGGGTTTGTCGCCGGTAATTAGAAATGTGGTTTTCACTGACCTTAAGTGACTATAGGTCGGGGTATAGACCTTTCATTTTACCATTGTTTTGTATTCATGGCCTTTAAAGCAGTCGAATAGCAATGAACAAGTTTTGACCTAAACCATTGCCGCTAAAGAGAGAAACCGGAATTATCATCCCAAACGGTAGTAGTCCCTAGCATAGTTAAATTGAAGGAGCTTTAATCACTATAAGGAGATGTTCACATGCTCACATCCCGGATAGTTATTGCCCGGGAATTTGTATACGACTGACTAACAGCGACAAGCGCCCAAAAATGGTCGTTTCAGTTTGCCTCAATTTTAGGCAGGATTTCTTTGTTTTCATTCGCTACGTAATTTGTATGGGGCGCTCTTGCTCATGCCGATATGAATCCTACTTGTTTCCTTTGAGTAGTTAGTATTTCGAAATTTGTTTAACATCGACAGAGCCTACACTATTTTGCACAGTCCCGTCTCCAATTCCGTTGCATAATCGTCCATAAACCCTCCTCGTTCGAAACAATGACCCATCTCTCTAAAATCCTGCATTGAAGAGGAAGCCACATACATTGTCGCATAGTTCAGTCCAAGCGGTCTCGTCCATGGTTCCCATTCAGCCATGGCACTTAAGCGGTAACCTTGCTTTTCAGCCGTATTCGTTCTCAGTCCTTCTTATGTACGGACCGATACGCAAAGTCCACTATTAAGTTGCAAAAAAAGTGCTCGCCAACTGATTACGTCCTATATATCTCAATAACCGTTGCGATCAAGCATCTTCGTCCTCACTGGACGACTGCTACTTGAAAGCCAGGTCTTTTATGTCCTCCCAGCCATTGTATAGCAGTGGCTCCGGACTTACTCAAACTTCTGCCTATTCAGTATTTCGATTTGCCTGACTTGCGTACGACGATCGTCTGCTACGTTCTTTTCTCTGCCGGATGGCATGCCGACTTCGGAAGAAAATATGCGCAGTATAGGGCATAGGGCATCGATACCTTAGCTTGGACACGCCCAGTTAGTCATCGTGAGCGCGGTGAACTCGCTCTTTACCGTGAAGCAAAGCAGCACTTTCAGTGTACACTGAATGCTCCATACAGCCAAGTAGACGTCCATTTTGGACGACTGTGTAGAAGCTAACTGCTCTTTTTCTCTTGAACCGCCAAAACTGTGATTGGTCACACTACTGGTATATTACACGTTTGCCTGCCGGCGAGCTAGAGGACTGGTCCCAAATCTTTGCTGACCGAGACTTACTTTCCCCATTACATCTTTGTTTAATGTCTACTCATACGATTTGCCGATCACACACTCTTTTTACCCGCTCCAGGTAGCAGCTTACTGCAGCAGTTTCAAGCCCAGGTGTCAGCGGCCCTGCGACCCGCCTTCCCCTCGGAGACTCGACAACAGCCACCGCTTGCCAACTCCGCCAACACTCTTCTCCTCGAGCCAGGTCCAGACGTTACGGCTGCCGCATGCGAAGTCTGCAGTTGCTGGCTCACCTCTGGTGTGGCCAGCGACGCTGCTGACTTTCGCCGTGTGCACGCCTTACTTTCCCAGTCATTGGTGGTCTTACGCGAAGGCAGCGGCGACGATGGCGGCGGCGTGGAGGCTGGTGAGGTCTCCAGCATTGGAGAGATTTACGGCGAGGCAGCGCTTACCCGACTTCGCCTAGCAGTCCTCTGTGCCTGGGCTGATGTGTACATTGCAACGATGCGTTATCGTGACTCTGCTTCACAAGCCACCCAACTCATGTCCGTCTTGGAGAGCGGAGGTGAGGGCGCAAACCAGACGACCACGACAGCGGACGGCGGAGGACAGGTACTCGACATGGATCCAGCCCTCCTACTCTTCTCCACGCGACAACTTTGGAGTCATGCTTCTGTGGCTGATTTTATGGAATTCGCCTCAATGATTGAACGCGCTGACTCCGACCTCAGGAGTCAGATTGAGATGGAAGGGGAAGAGGAGGAGACGGAGGTAAACGAAAGCTACGAGAGCGCAGTGGTTCGTGGCAAGATGAAGACTGACGGTAGGTCTCTCCACCCCCTTGCCCCTATGACAGAAATATGCTTTTCGGGGTTGAACTCTGTCTATATGTTTATGCCTTTTTTATGTCTCTCCACCTGTGTCAATATGAATTATTCAAAATCTGCCAAAATATCAATGAATTACGCGAGCCTGGTAGTCATCTGGTGGGTTCTAGGTGAATTACTTAGGAAATCCTGATTGGGCAGTCAACTTACTGTATCAGATTTGTTGGATTCCAGACGTTGCAGTAGGTTGGGCGGGTAACTTGACCCAAATGTGATTAAACTCGCGTCATCCGGCGGGGCCTCGTTGCTCAGGTGGTTTGAGCGTTGGCTGCGCTAAAGCCTTCCCCTTACTGCGTGGGTTCGAATCCCACCGAGGCGCCGAGTTTTTCACAGTTGGGTCAATAGGACTTATTCAAAATCTGCCAAAATTTCAGGTTTCTCACTTAACCTAATTACGATGATTACTTTGGACTAAGGAAGGGTTACAGTATTTAGCCAAAAGGTTGACTAGTCAGTATTTTTCCTAGCGAACTTGGAGGTTATCGTTGTCACCTACTGGAACAGCAGGAATCTGGGTGTCTATTTCGACGTTCCTGTTCTCTTCAACCAGTCATATTTTTGACCAACATGGACCCGAAAAAACAACCGTTGTCTCAGTCTCCCCAACTGCATGCCTGGCGTTCGCCTGTTTGTTCTGGAAGGTCAAATATGTCGATGTTCGTCCAATCCTTTGTGACTATATTCATGTAAGGGAAAATGATGTAGAAGGCAATCGGAGGACGAGCCACATAATTTGCAAGTCTTCCGTAAAAAGCGGGGTCGGATCTCATTTCGCAGCCGTACCTGCGGTTGGCAAGCCCCAGCATAACCTCAACCCCTAACCCATAACCCCAACCACTAACCCCCGAACCCCCAATCGTAACCTCTTACAGTTACGGCTACGAAGTAAGATCTTGTCAAAAGCAGTTCCAGCGTCGCCTGCCTTCTGTCGTGGATGTTTCGTTTCAGTTTGCCTCTTCTCGTCCTGACCCTGCTTCTTAGGCCTCATTGGTAGAAAACGGGGTCCCCTTCTGCGTTGGCTGAGACAGACCGCAAACCGGTGCAAGCAGGCCTACAAGCTGCTCTCCAGATTGGTGCAGCCGGACCTGGCAGAGCTCTCATCCGATTGGTTGGCGGCCCTGCGTGACTACGCCCTAGTTGTCAGCCTGCCGGAGGAATTGGCCTTCCAGCGGCCCACCACTGCGGGCGCCTTCTACGAGGCAGCGGCGCCGATTGAGCAGATCCGGCCGTACTACGCGCGCTCCTGGCTCACCCTCCTTGAGGCTGCCGCACTGTGCCTCAACGCAGAAACCACCGCTGTCGGCACTCCTACCGAGACTTGTGGCGATCTACCGCAGCCAAATCACCTACAGCCTCATACCCTCCTGCCGCTTACCCCCGACAGCTTCTTCCTCATTTTTGGTTGGTCTTATCACTTTCTTGCCAACTTGCGTGCACACCCTTAATCATATGTAAACCTTACAAAAATCGATGGGTACGTCACAGTTTCGGATTCTGCTGTGTTAACGCTTTGTAATTGTTCTACTTGAAGCTTATATTTAAAAGCGATCGAGAAGCACTATTAGCATAGGCAAAGGAGACCGAAATCACTGCGTGCGGTTCATGTACCCTGTCGGATTTGTGAATGCTACTTTTACCGATTTTTGACTGTTCGGTAGAGTGTATGCGGTTAGCGGCAATAACATTAAGCTTAATACCTACTTGAATTCACATTCGGTTCCAGATCTTCCCGGTTTGGTGTAGACACATAGCTGTCTACCAACAGAAGACTAGCCAAAAAGGGGACAGCTATCTCTCTTTCCTTTGCCAGTCCTCCTCTCTTATTGCTTACTCCTCAATATGCACCAGAACAGAAAAGAGACACCTGAATTCCTTCCGACAACCAAGTTAGACAGCATATCGCGAGTCTCACGTAAAAGTTAGTATTTTATGCAAGCGTTGTTAGACGTTTTCCAGAATGAACTAAGTGCGAGGTAGATGCTGGGAATTTCAATGGTATCTCCTACATTGTTGGCTGGCTCACTAGGCACTTGCTGTAGACGATCGACGAAATATATACTCAACCGTCTTTGTCTCCTCTCTGATAGCGGCAATATAATACCTCTCACCTTTTAGGGCGCACAGATGAAGTTTGCTTCCTGCTACCAAACAACGGATTCTCTTAGGTCTGTTTGGGGGGGTTCAACGCCAGATTCCACCAAAACCGGGAAATATTATGGTTCTATTCTTCCAGTGACGCATGCGTATTGCCAGTTTCAGGACGTTAGTGCTAAATTCTCCGACAGTGCTCTTTCCTTTTGTCTCCAGGGATGTCAATGGAGGCCATGTCTGTACTGACGGCCAAGGCGCCCAGTCGAGTTATCTGCAAGTGTCTACGCATTGTGGAACTCCTGCTTTCCAGACCACAGTCTCGCGAGCAGCTCCTTAACCCCCTCACTCTTGCCAACGAACTTATGAGTGTCCTTCATCGTATCATCCTCACTCGTGACGACGTCTATTTGCATCTATCTTGTCTCCGCATCCTTAACCTCACCCTACTTGCCATCGACGAAAAACTCAAGGCGGCTTTTCAGGGTATGCCTTGTTAGCTTTGTTTTTTCTTCTTTACGATGAGGTTGAATTCTCCTTTTGTCCCTTCACTGGCCAAGTAAACGAGGCTAAAAAGTCAAAATGATAAATCATGGCGGGATATGTCTCTTGGATAAGTAACTTTTCTGGCTGGCGTTCCAACAGCACATCTTCATTGCCTGTCGTTACTCGCGTGGTCCTTCTTTTTGTTGGAAGAAAGTGGTCAGACATGTGGAGTAGCTGTTTCGTTTCGTCATTTCTTTATTGCCTAGGAGCAGA
>CACRXP010000306.1:46941-110509 GCA_902702965.1 Spirometra erinaceieuropaei
CGATATGAAATTGAGAGCAGGATATGTGTGACCGGGCCTAACACGACTAATCACATATACATATCTCCTTGCACTATCAGCTTCATCCAATCGGAAATAAATCTGGTCAGCAGATTAGTTTAGGCGCCTACAGTAGTTAACCAATCTGATGAAAGGTGCCTGAATTCACAAGTGATTGCTAATCACTCGCAAACCGACACCGGGGCATGGACCTAGATTTGCTACTTCGACTTTTGCGCATCGATAAAACGTCTGGTTCCCCAGAATTGACCTCTGTGTTAGCGAACTGGTTCCTATAGTTAGGATCAAACAAAAAATCAATTTTCAAGTGCACTAAGCTCTGTTTAGTAGATTTCTCGGAGGTATATTATTCTCCTCTATAAGAAAGACACGCTCACATACGTAACCGAAGTCTAGGACAGGTATGAGCATGAGGAATTTCCCGAATATATCAAAACGCCCATTTTCGCTCAAACTTATGAACACTTTACTTGAAAGAATTGCGTAGACACATTGTCTGTACAAGCAAAGGGCATCTACTTGAGGGGTCTGGACGAGTGATCAAAATATGCAACGTCCACGGAAACCGAAAATTCGCATATCAATTTCTGTCATAAAGCTTTATGAGTTAGATCACCTCCTGTATTGTTAAGATTGTTTTCTTGTGTCAACGCTGTGTGCGCGTGTGTTTTGCTCTTTAGTTCGGCGAGGCGCCATCCTGCTGCCTGGCTCAAATCTCTATCGCTGCACGCCTAGTCGCTGTATCCCCCCTCTGCGTCTTCCGTACTGAGTCCGTGGAATTTGGCATCTTCGATGCCCTAATACGAACCTGGCAGAATGCATCCACCGAGCCAAACACCTCCGCGTCATCGTTGCCAAACCTCCAGACCCTGAACGGACAGATTACACGTTTCGTCTGTCTGTCGGCTATTGAGTTGCTCGTCAACCATAACGATGCGGACATCAGCGCCTGTTGTGTGAAAACACTTATGCCTCAGGTTGGAGCACTGTTGCATGCATGCTGCTTATTCCATCTAGCATTAGGTTCTTCCACCTTTCTCCTTTTCGTCGCATCCCTGTCTCTCGGGAAACTAACCCTTTCCGCTTCCTTTTCTGCCCAACATGGCGATCTACGTCTAATCTCACGATGCCCGATTCTCATCAAAGATGAACGTTTTGTCCTTTTGTCTTTTGTGCAGGTATATGGTAATATGTGTCGGTGTGTCGCAAGCAGCGACCACTACCACTGTCCCGGTAGAAGCGTAGCAGTGACTTATGCATGAAGCTGTTTGTATAGGAGTAGACCGATGCTATTTCGACACCCGTCATGCTCAATGGAAGGCAATAATTCTGATGACTGGAGGTGGATGTGGGCGCAGTGGCTAAAAAAACAGAGCGCATAAACGCGTACCGCGGGGGGTATGCTGGTCACCATAGTGGAGTCGGGGAATGTGCTGCAGTGAATATTTGGTCGGTACATTCACAAACGGCCCAGAGCCTGGTTTGGTTGTAACTCACCCTCAAGTCTTGCAAACTTGGAAATTGTGTAGGAATGACGATAGCTGAGGCGCTGGCATCAACGCCGATACGGCCTATGCCGAAGTAGTTCTCCCACTTTGTTTTACACACGTAACCTCCCCAAGGCATTTGCAAGGATGAACGATCCTTCTAACCACTTAGACCCCATCTTCCCAGAATTTTCTAGCAACTTTGTGGAGCCAGGGTTGCCGCTCTCTCTCTCTCTAGGCATCTGGTTGTTGCGCAGACTTTGAATCGCCCGATAATTTCTGCCTGAGGTGTAGGGCCGCATGACACTGAGTTAAGTCCACATCAGAGGAAATCGCGGGGCTAGTGATCGATGCAGTTAAGTCACCACTCGTACTGCGCAAAGATTTACTCACTGCCGGTTGCATACCACTAACTGAGCGAATAGTTTGGTAGTTTTCAAGTCGACAGTCCTATAGTTTTTGCAGTCATGTCTAGCCAACTTTGCCGTCATTTCCCGTAGTTGGCGGAAGAAATCATTGCTACGGCGCCTAGGTCGAGCTGTTTGGACAAAAAAAGCTAGGTCTCGAAACTGACCATGTCAGTACGGTAAGGCCGGGTAGATCTGAGAATTATCTACATTATGACCGTTATGCAGACGAGTACTGCTAGTAATTTCATCTCATATGACAGCGGGTCGCTTGTACTTTCAGTACTACTGTTCGGCGTATGATGCAGCCATTGTCACTTGTCCATGGCTTTTTAGATATTTATTTTACCCTCACAGAACCGTGTTTTATCCACTTCTCGCAGGTCATTCACTGGTTGTATGAGCTCTCTGTGTGCTTGACAACTCTGCCCGAAGGACCTCTTGAAACCCTGTCTGTGGGCGACTTCAAACCGATTGGCTTCTCACTCAAGCAACTCGAGGAGACTGTAGACGCCGCCATTGCGCTCTGCGTCAACATCGTGGACATTGCCGAGGCGACAGGCCGCAAAAATCTCCTAGTTATTCTGCTGCCCCTCTTTTGCGATCTCCTGCTGGACAGCACGTCCAATCCCGATGGCAGCGGTGGCGGCGATCCGGTGGTAACCTCTGCCGCCGCCGCCGCTGGTAAGTCATCGTCGATGACGGGCAGGGCCATCCGCGGTCTGATACATGGCCTTGCGTTTCGCAGTCTCCTTGCCCTTGGTTCCCGCTATCCCACAGAGTTCCGCCATGTGTGCAAGGTCGCTGACCTGAAATCTCGTCTGGAGTCCGCCATCAAGTCGCAGTCTTCGGAAAAGGCTGCCGTGTCGTCGCCAGCCTCAACTACCACTGCCGCTGGTGTTGGTAGCGGTAACTGCGCCGCAACTGTCAGATCCACTGCCTCTTCTCGTCAACAACCGAGAATCAAGCTAAAACTTGAGTTCAGTAGTTTCAAATGACGTGACCTCCATCACATCCTCTCGTTTTGCCACTCCTTTTAATCCGTCATGTATAGATCACGTGCTTTTTATTTGTTCTATTTCCCTTTTTGTTCCTTCCTAAAATTAGTCTGCCGCCCAATTTCAAACAATACAAGTGCATTTTCATGACATTTTCAGTGATTTGTGGGTTGTTGCTGCCTCTTCGAGTCGTATTGCACAGAAATGACAATGTTGTTGCCCAACCGCACCGCCTTTTTTCTCTCCTTTGCTTCTGCTTCTTGTTATCGCCGTCGACGCCTGTCTTTGAACTGTTCCTCCCCGAGTCTGATTTCTAATCACGTGAATTTTTTGATTTATCCTCGAGTTCTTCTGATCTTCATTCTCTGCTCCACAGCTCCAACAGTGCATTTGCTTTTCCCTTATTTACTCTCTGCACGAACGCATTGCTGGAGTCATCACCGTATAACACTCCCTTCTGTTTGACTTTCATTAACACAGGCCTCGGCACCGCATGAACAAACTGGCGTGCCCGATTCGCTGAGCAGCCCTTTTTTGTGCCCTCGTCGACAGTTTGTCAAACTCGACGAGAACCACTGCTGGAAGCTCTGGAAACAGCGCTGAAGTGGATTATAGCAAGCGAGACTTGCACAGCACCGATTCAAGCCTCCACTCCCTCAGAGGGGCTAAGTCAGTAACCAGACTTAATTTGGGCTTAGATGCAATACCTGGCCTGGCACTAAGAACTGCTTGGAGTACCGCAACACGGCCGGTCCCCCCAGAACCGGACAACACATCACGCCAGTTCATTGGCGTTGGACAGGTGTGATACCGGCCACCCCAGTCTATTGTTGCTACCACCGCGCCGGGTACGGCGTCTTGTCGCGGCTGCAATGTGTGGTTAGATCGGAATTGTCACCTCGTGTAGTTGGGCATTTGGCGTGACTTTCAATCAGCCCAAGTGGCAGCCACACTACCTTCAGATACCCCACTCACCACATAGCTGAGCGTCCACCGTTGGTGGTTTTCGCGCACCGCCATGTGCAACTTTCGAGGTTCGATTTGAACTTGCTTAGGATCGGCCGTTGGGAGGGAGGGAGGGACATGTACTCTTTCTTCTCCCAGTGGGATGCGCATAGTCCAGCCTAACACATCTATCAGCATATTTGCCTCAATCGCAAGGAGCTTGCTTCCACAATCGGATTATGCGTCACTTGGTCATAATATGCTGACACGGAGACCGCAACTGGACCACGGTACTCATTTCATTGCATAATCAGGCAGAAACATAAGCGTAAAGTGTCGGGGGAATGCTGCAAACGGGCGAGTTCTTGTGGTGCACAGGAAGTCATGCCCTTCTTTCACAAACTTTAAAAAACTGGGTCGGCCGGGAAGTACTTATTATTGCCTATTTGTAAGTGCTGCGGAGGAATCGTGTCCGCGTAGCCGACAATTCTGTTCTTAGCTAAAATTCTGACAGATGGGGGCTCATTAAAGCCCTGGGGCGTTTATCCTTTTGTTGCTCTCTGAACGAGCTGGTTATTCGGTTGCGGCGACTGCTCATCATCGTCCAGATCGGCCAGGTCGGCAAGAATGTTTTCCAAGCTGACTGTAGCCAATTCGTAGTCCAGACCGTCAATGCTGTCACAGGGAGCGCCACGACACGAGGGCAGCAGGAGGTTGATCAACGCACGGTAGGCGTAGGTCAGCAGGGCGACCTTCTTCCCTGCCGCCCAGACCCTGGCATCCGCCGGTGCCTCGAGGCCCAGGAAGCGCATCCAATTGCGTTGCCAGCCAAAGTCGTAGTAGTTGCGGAACACTAGGTGTCGTTTGCGCATGCGCTGGGCCAGTCGGCGATTCTGGCAGTACTCCACGCTGGTCTCTCCGCGACCGATTAGACGACCATGCCAGACGAGGAGACCGACGGTGAAGCAGAGCAGCAGCAAGGAGGCACGATAGAGTGCGACCAGCAGACGGTGCGCATAGGCTTGAAGGCCCAGTATCCACAGGTTGGCCTGAGGAAAAGAAGACAGGACAATCTGAGACGTCTAGAGAGCAACTTCTTTTGCTCCGTCATAAAAAATTAAAATCTAGCTAAGCTCCGGTACTTAGAGTACAGCAAGAGTCAGTTATGTAACCAAGAATTCTATTAGTCACGCAGTAGTTGAAATTCCGGCCGATAGATTACACTGCCTATCTACCCTTCGAAGACCGCCCGAGGAGGCCGAGTGTTCAAGCATTTTTCAGGTGGAAAGCCCCTGCGAAGCCGATGCGTCATCTTGTAAGAAACGACGGCTGTCATGTGAGGCCTTGTTCTGCCTGAGTAGTTCTACGCCAGAGGGTTCGTAAACATCAGACTGCATTGTCGTGACTTAGCGTCCGCCACACGATCTGAGGCTGGATTCTGTTTTAGAAACACTTGTTTCCTAGGTGTCTTGGATACCAGCTTGACCAAAATAATGCATTGTAATTTTCCGCACTATTTACTCGGCCTGTGAATCGACGACATTTCGGACGCCGCGAGCGCTGAGGTTCGGCACTGCCCAAAGGGATGAGCTCGGTTGTAGCCTACGCAAGTTTGCCTATAGTGAGCCGGGTATCTGGTCAATCCTCGCCCCACGCTCAGCGTCCCAGCGGCAAGACAAAGTCTAGATGGCCAAATGTGGTTTACCAACTTCTCCAGTTGGCCGCAGTGACTGGCAAAGTTAAACTGCCTGTCACGCCGACCTAGTCTTAACTCCATACCCACTCAACTTCCTTTAGGGGCTTTCTTCGGATCCCATGTAAATGCGCGGCGTAAAGGTCATATAAGTAAACCACTGCATCTCGACCCTCTGTTCTGGGCGGGTCTGAGTCATTCCGTCAGTCGGCAAACTTCAAAACCACGGCTGTTAGCGTGTCCAGATTTCTATTGAGGAACTTTGCGATGTGCTCTGATCTGCCACTCTCATACTGTGCGAGGCTGTCGATCGACTGCTTGGGCACAATGCCTGGTGTGGTGTGACAGCCATATGTATGTGTGAGCGGTAATGGTCAGAAACACACACTAAGGGAGAGACTGCGCGGCCCGTTAGGCCTATGCCATGAGCTTATATGGCCCACGCTTTGGCCAATTGCAATCACAGGCCGGGTCGTTCGGGAGGCGCCTGCAAATTCGCACCAGCGCTATCGCGGTCGGGCCTGACGTACAGTCCCAAGAGCGTCGTTCACTTGAATAGATGCGGGGGAAACATAGCCCATAAGTTCTCTCTTTTTTGAAGGCATTGGCCACGGCCTTCTGCGTCGTGGCCACTGATCCGGTATGGAGTCCAGTGACTTACAGTCAAGTCCAATGGTTATCGAAGAACATTTCGGCTCCATAACTGCGAGGATGGAGTGAGCACGTTTCGGTAAAGTTAATATCGCCACCCTAAACAAGGTATGAAGAAGTTTTTAATTTCTTCAAAACAAAATCTCAATGAAGGGGACACACAACGGCCACAAAGAATAGGAGATCAAAGTCCGAGGGGCGAAGTGCGGCATCAAGAGGTCTACAGAGCGGCTTTCTGGCTTTAACTTGACGCAACACAGAAACCTGTGATCACTTCATGGGAACACCTAAGTCGTCCACTGAAACGATTGCAGCGATAACACAGACAAGTTGAGAAACGATACGAAAAATGCACAGCTACATGCATGAAAACTGGATAGTGGCATCATAGCTGGGCTCTGATTTCCGAATAGTAGAGACTGGCCATAGATCAGACTCTGGAGGTGCACTTATTCTGGGCTGCGTCAGTCCGCGCGACCTAAGGATGCACACTTTGAGCACGGTGCTCTAGTGCCCACCCAGCCCAAAGGGACACTGGCCCTGAATTCAGAGTAGGAGGGGTGTGGCAAGGTCGCTTAGGAGATCCCTGAGCAGCAAGGTCACCAATTGACGATTGGATCACTACAGTGGCCGATGACTGTCAAATACGAGGGAGACTGAAACGGCAATTTTTGGCTTGTTAGCCATCAACAGTGGTCAGATCCAAGCTCAGATGTAAGTCACGTGAGACTCGAACGCAAGATATTTGGTCGTCGAGTCTAACGTCCTACTATTGAGCTGCGGGTCCGTTGTCCTGTGGGTTCTGATCTGGAATATCAATTATGGTAGACAAGCGCTCATCGGCCAGATCACGAAACGTACTCGTTGCGTTGTGCGTTAGGGCTCAAACTACAACCCAAACTGGCAGCCGCATAGCGACTAGAAGTATGGGTAGTTTAGGTGGTACCGACAAAGGTCTACCTTATATTTCCCGGTAGCACCTTCTCTAGTCATACTACTCGTCCCTATGCGACTGCCAGCATGGGTTCTAGTTTGGGTCGCAAGTCCCAACGGGACGATCACGTTCCGTAATCCGATTGGGGAGCATCCTTCCGACAGAGGTTTGATAATTATTTCGCCAAATAGGGGCTGGCAAATTTTTAACAGAAGTAGCGACGCCAAGGGTTCGTTCTGAAGCCATAAAGTGCCCGCATTGTTTACGCAACTGGATCAATTACACCGAGGAGCAGACAATAATGGGGATGTCCAAGGAATCGGGCATGTTAATTAAAAGTGCCATTCAAATCTGCTTGTTCTGCCTTCAAATCTCTTTTATAAGGTTCAGAACAGTAGATAAGCAATCAAGTTGTTCTCTAGATATCTTACTTTTAACCGGAAGGGCGATTCTAGTCCCCGGTCGGCCCATCACGCCACCCGAATTTCGGTATATTATCATCAAAGGGAGTGAGTATTGAACTTGACCGGTCGACGCATTGTCAAAATGTAAGCTGTACAAAAGTTAGAGATAAAAACAAGTCAGGTCTTCAGAACTCACGCAATCCTGCGAAGAGCTGGAACAGTTGGCTTTCTCGTAGGCCGCGCATACCGCCTGAGAGTGCATCATAAAGTCACTCCAGCCGGCCAACCCCAGGTAGACAATGCCCACTGACAGATAGAGCAGGAAGAAGTAAAAGTGTCGGCGTGTGCGGAGACCAACGCAGTTGCTCAACCAGGGGCAGTGGTGATCCATCATGAGGACACAGTGGCCACAGACACTGCAGTGATGTGCCCGTGGTGGCCGCGGCAACTGGCAGCGGCTGCACATACTCCAACCCGGCGCCGCCTGTGGCACCAGCGGTTGGGGAACCCGACCCGCCTCACGACACACTCCGGCCACAAAGTGGACAACTATTTGAGCCAGCAACCAGTGACCAAGCAGGCCGTGTAGAAGAATCCAGCCCAACTCGCTGGTCCGACCGGAGGTGCGCCAACGCGCCACACGCAGCGGCAGTAGGCAGACATAAACACTTGCCACGACGGCGGCGATGCTGACGCCGGCAAATGTGACCAGACCGCGGCCAAACCAACGTCGCTTGGCACAGCGCAGAACAAATAGTTGGAAAAAAAGGCGTGTATAGGCCAAGTGCAGTACAGCCTGGCAGAGGAGGAAGATGTTGGAGAAGAGGTTGCGCCAGGAGGCCGGTCTGAGGGTGGGCAACGTGGATGCATCGTAGATAAAGGCGTTGAAGAGGGCGTTCAACGTCAGCCAGAACTTGTAGGGTGGGGACAGGCGTGAACGTGGAATGCGCTTATGGCTAAAAGAGGAAGTCATAAAATGAACAACTCTGGATACACCAGGGGTGTGTCTATACTATAGGACTCCAAAATTAAAAGCCCCATTTGGGAAATCGGAAAGTTAAGGAAACCTGGATGAAGAAAGATGTCTGATGTCAAGCAACTGTGACGGGATGTTGTCTTGGCAACATGGTGGTAGATGTGTCGGCTGCAGACGCAGTGCAGGGCAGAACGACGAATGTATTCAAGGAAAGCTCTAAGCTTACCTTCTCAAAAGCGCAACTTGCATATTAGTTGTAATTTGCCTGTTATTACTGGCAAATGTTTGAACCTAAGACAAAAGTCTTTCCTAGGGTCATGATGACGAAGGCTTGTAAATTGAGTAGAACTAAACTAACCGGCATACCGATACAACCGCCAGCGTAGATGTTCCTGGCCGGTTTTCTTCGGACATGAGACGTAGGCCGCCATTTGATTGAAATAGCCAGTATGCTTCGTATGTTGTGTTCCTGTTTTTTTTTATCTCTAGCGATGAAATTCAGCACCATGTGAAAATCAAAGATGAATCAACTCATAGCACACATGCAGTAGGTGGCGTATCTCACGAAATGTCAGGCGAAATTCTGAAATGTGTGTTCAATTAGAAAGGACAACATAACTGGAGTTTTAATACCGATTATCGCGCAGCACAATCCCAAAATATTTTATTAACTCCAGCATATCATCTCTTATAGATATGGCTGATATGAACCGTGCCGAATTCTTCATACGGAACATTCATGGACGGACAGATGCGATGCTATTTGAATGGACATTTAGCGGTCTCAAATGATCTCGTTTTTATAAGCCTTTCCGCCAAAATCTATCTTTTTCGAATATAAAATGCGAACAGTACGTGATTTGCTGCCAAATAAGTACGAGAAAGAACATTTCGCCCATGTGTTCTATAAAACATATTTGAATTTATGAGAACAGCGGAAATTAGTGGAGCGGTTCGTACCGCTTATGCAGTACATTTTACCGAGTGCGATGGCTGTAGACGGACATGAGGAAGCGAAGTTAAAAGTCGACATCCTGCGGTAAGTGAAATACGTTAGGATTGTGCTGCAGGATAATTAATATTGCAATCCGCCCAAGGCGTTCCTTTTAGTCAAAAAAGGATTTCGGATTATTGGTAGACGGACGTTCACCGATCGGTTACGGGACTCACTCGCCCCGTTGTGCTTTTAGGGCTTGATCTAGAAACAGATTTAAAACAAGGAAAATGGAGACTGGAGTGGTCGTTTCTGGCTTATTAGTCATCTTCAGCCAGCCATATCAAGCCCTCGCGATTCAGGGGGTTGTACGCCTCGGGTTGGGTGTGGCGGATTGACGATGGCTCATAAGCCTGAAATGGCCATTCCAGTCTCCCTTGTCTTTGTTGGAATTCTATTTCTGAATATAATACTAATCGCTATGTAACGACCAGCGGGGTTCTAGATCGAGCCCCAAAGATACGATGGGGCGACTGAGTTTTGTAACCAAATGGTGGGCCTCCACCTACCGATAGTAATATTCCCGATCAAAATCGACGAGGCAACGAGCCCGTGGCTCAGTAGTTAGGGCGTCGGAGTTCTAACCAACAGAACGCGGGTTAGAGCCTCAGAGGTTGCACACTTCGGGGTTGGGTATGGCTGGCTGATGACGGCTGACAAACTGGAAAGAGCCATTCCTGTCTCCCTTGTCTCTGTTAGAAACATATTTTCGAATATCCCAGGATTTCGTCGAACATTTCATGAGATATGCCATTTAACGTACATTGGCGAGCTTTTTCAATACGAATGCTGTGCACAGCTTCGATAATTCCCTCTATTCCTGGCACGCCGATGTGCGATCTTCATGGTTGTAGGTCTGTTCTGAATGGTCAATGACGCAGACTGTAGGTCCTCGCGGTGCCCAGAAGTCGGTCCTTGAGTCTTTAACAACGTAAAAAACCTCTTTTCGATGTCCAACCTTGGGCAAAACTTCAACCAACGTGTTTTAAATAGGCCATGCTATCACAACCACATAAATCCGTTGTGAAAAAGCATTCTAGCACTATTTAGGTTTATATTAACTCACCACTCAGCCAAGTCACGAGAGTCGATATGCTGCTGATCATATAGACAGGATTCGGCGTCGGCTATACAAAGAAAGTGAAGCAGTGAGTTTGAGCACATTAAAAGTGTACTCATAAAGCATGGGACAGCAAGAGAATTTTTAATCTGGAATTCCAAAAACTCTTCTGGAGGATCACCCTCGAAAAATATTAATGCCACAGATAAGGCGTGATTGGTGAATCACCTACGTTTTCTCACCCCAAAGTATCGGAATAGCCGCACACTAAAATAGTGGGCTAGAGGCTTACAATGGGCGCAAATCAAGCGTAATATTAGTATGTTTTTGAGTCTCCCATTCATGAGCGAATTTATTGCAATCAAATGCATTAAAAACTAACAGATAAGAAACTTGAATTTCGAAATACCGGTATTCTGAATGCACTAAGTTGTTCAGAAGCTCTGGGCCACGGCATTTGGAAATTTGCTAAGCAATATTTCAGCACTATCTTTACTTCCCGAAGCTTACTCACAAAGCCCCAAATATGGCAGGCGTGGCTTCATTTTTATTAAATAGAGCGACTGACGATGGCGTGGTACAAACAAGTAGAAAATTTCCGTGCGATCGTGCTGCGGACCCGTTAAAATTTGTAGGTTTTCAATTTCCTCAGAATTTAATTTTTAGCATGGAGTGCATCAGCCTATTTAAGGCTTATAGGCTCAGACTGAAAATTTATATGAATAGTTGGGCCGAAGTCCGCCAGCCACGGTGGAATAACCGCGTAATATTCATAAATTGCCGACAGGCAGCCAGTAGTGTACAATATACCAGATTCGCAATTTAAAAACTAGAATATCGGCCAGAAAACAGACGGGGAATGCTGGGGGACCCACTGACGAGCCGAACCTCTCGCAGATGTCATGTAGCGTCAGAATGTCAGCGAAACACGCGTGTATGGGCTTTTAACTAGTACCCGTGCAACTTATGCATTAATGCAATCACTTTCGCGGGAACAAACACTTGCATAAGCTATTTGCATGTAAACCTGGTTTGGAGTCAGTTTGTATGTGTCACAGCCCCCTGTGAGCACAAATATAAAAATATTACCTCATAGAGCCTTTAAGTATAAGTTTAGTACAAGTTTGGCGCTGGCGAAACAAAAGGTAGGAAAACTTACACCACTGCCTTTTTCAAGTCTGTCATTCCGCGCACAGTCAAACGCCATTTAGGTATATGACACAGAACAGACTATTAAGAAGCGGATGTGAATGGTGAGTAGTTTTAAATTGCAAAAACCCAAATTTTCGAATTACCAGTTCGACAGGCATCTACTTCCAAAACGACCGTCACCGGAGAGGTAGACTTGCCAGAGATTCAGCTTGATACTACCTCAATTTAAGTATGCCTAGTTCGGTCTACAAAAATAGTGTCTGGCGTTTACCCTAACGAGGACAATCTTGGTAAAAAATCTTTCAGTAAAAGAAAAAATCCTACTGGCGAGAAACACGTCCGCATGATAATTCTACTGCTGCTGCTGCTGCTGCTGACGGGGTTTGCAAATGCCAACGAGGTAACTGCAATGGCCCCTTGCTTGTGAATGTGTTTACTGTAGAGCAGACTTGAACAACATTTAGCGCACACTCTCTTCGTATAAACTAGGTGTTTCAGTGGTAAGATGGATGTGACCCAAAGGCAGACAGTGTCATGCAGTCCATCTAAGTTTACTATACATACAATAGGTGGACTAACTCATGAAATGTCAACCGAAATTCCGAAATGCATTTTCGTTTCGAAAGGATTAATTAAGTAGGGTTGTAAAACTAGTCCGCCTGGGACATAATTCGGTTTTAAAAAGTTTCTAATTGTGATACATTTTAATACCGTGAAATGGCCGTTCATAAAACGTCATGTCTCTCCATCTACTAATGTGGCTTATAAAGTTAACAATATGGATCAAATCCACTGCTAAATTTTATGAACCCCCTATTGTCCCCCTTTATTCCGGTAGAGAAATGTGTGGTTTTTCCGTACGCGGAGAATATACGACCTGTAGTTTGGAAACCCTGAATCTAAGTGTAACGGTAGAGCGGGTTCAAAATTATTCGGGAATTAGAAACCTTTTTTAAAACCGAATTAGGTTCTTCCTTCGAGTATAAGATTGGAAGAAGACTTGGCTGTCTACGAAATGAGTGAAAGAATAAACATTTTTATGCATGTTTTTTGTGAAATATAATTGCACTTTTAGGGGCATCGAAAATCAATGAGAAAAAATGAATGCCACTTAAGTGGGCATTTTTACAGAGCATAGTTTTTGTATGCAGCCGGAAGGAAGATGTTTCGAAAGTCAGTATCCTGAGGTAACTTAAATATTATAGAATTATGTTGCAGGCTGACTAGTTTTACAACCCTACTTAGTTAATCTTCTCGAAACGAAAACGCATTTTGGAATTTCGGTTGACATTTCATGAGTTAGCCCACCTACTGTAGTTCATTTCGAAAGGAGACGGGGCCCTATAAGTTCTCACAGATTCAGTGCAGCCCGCCTTATGGCAATAGATTACGGAATCCCTGTTCCGATATAGATGATTCAGAGATCAATTAAGAGTTCGGAAAGTCAAGGAAATCAAAGTGTCAGCTGAGCCCCTAAAATTAAGAAACTATTTGATATATTCACATATATTATAACAGATAGCCGCTCACCGATCAGGTTACGGAACGTGCTCGTTCCGTTGTGCCTTGGGACTCATATTAGAACCCATGACCAAAGATCCCGCGTTCGAATCCCAAGTGATCCACAATTGGAGTTGGGTACGACTGGTTGATGACGGCTAATATGCCAGAAAGGGCCATCCCAGTCACCTTTGTCTTTGTCGGTTTCATCCCATATACATATATATTTGGTTTAAAGGCAGTAGGTTTTTTTAGAAAAAGTAAGAGCTTTGTTGGTAAATTTTCGACTTCGATTCCTCGGGTCGTCGTCAGATTTAAGTAAGTGTACATAATACAGCCAACACTTCGGACGTGCTTAAAAGTCAATACTTTTCCGGTGTTTCTACCAATAGGCGTCCGACGCATAAGCTATTGTACATCGGTTAGTTCCCGTCTCTCCTACTCATCCTTGAGACTTTTGTACATAACGTCTAGTTCAATATGCCGGCTGATATATGACTCATCCGAGTACATGGGTTCAAAAAATTTTTGGCTCTTTTGATAGGGCAGACGCCGATGCGAGTATTGTCCCATGCAAAAGCGTACCCAGTATCTAGTGTATGCATGACCTAGACAGAATGTTACTACCGACAAAGACAAGGGAGACTGGAATGGCCATTTCTGGCTTACTAGCCGTCGTCAGCCAGCCGTACCCAACCCTGAGGTGTGGAACATCTGGTGCTCGATCCTACAGCCTGTTAGAAGTCCAACGTCTCTAACCACTAAGCCACGGGCTTGTTGTCCTGTCGGTTGCGATCGGGAATGTACAATGCGCCGCGTTGCAGCTGCTGGTTGCGCTCGTGAGAGAACCCGTAAGGCACAGCGGGACGAGTTATTTCTGTAAAAACGATCGGTGAGTGCCTCTCTACCATTATGCATGACCATTTGAGATAGATGGTCTCGCCTCTTAACAGCTAGCTGGTGTTTATGAATGCCTATATGGGGCCGAATATCCAGTTTAGCCATAAATATACGGCATCGCATGCTTCTCATGGGATATTGTAGACGGCGTCCTTCATATTCAGATAGCCAATCCTATCCTTGCGGTTTGCATGCTGACTGCGCAACGTAGTCGCCACTTGCATTTGTTTTCTCAGATGTCTTTTAACGAGTTCAGGCATATTTTTAATGTAAGGGAGGGTTCACCAAGTATTTGCCTTGGGCGCCTGCATCAACATGCAAAAGCTCTAGGGCAACCATCTCGGTGAGATAATTCAAACAGATAATTTAGTTCTATTCTGCAGCCTTCTTCGTTGGAACAGTGTTTTTGCTAGGTAAAGCAAGCTGTTGACGATGCACCGTCTTTGAGAGATTCGGCTGCTGTAGAACGACTTCCGCATAAGTTTCTTTGCGTTAAACAGCAACGCGTGATGTTCCGTCAGTCTTTCGCTGTATGAGAACATCTAAAATGGTAGTTTACTTCCGAGTTCCTTTTCTCGTGTGAATTTAATTTCCGGAATTGCCAAATTGATGATGTTGTGGAGGGTTTCTAGCTGATCGCTTTTACTGACAACGAATGTGTCGTCTGCACAACCTGGCCGAAATTTTGGATTAATGAGTGGAAGAGCCGTACACCCTAGTTTCTGCATTTTCACCTCTGGAAGAAAGTCAGATATAAGTGACCCCATTCCGCCCCTCCTTAACTGTTGATAGTATTGATGGTCGAACGAAAAATTGGTTTGTAAACAAATGCATAACAGTTCAAGTAATACAGTTGCGGGAACATCCGTTTTATAGGGCTGCGAAGTTCGGTTGTGCATTCCCTTGCTACTTTTAGTGGAATGGATGCGAACAACGAAACGACCTCAAAGGAGACCATTATTTCGTCAGCGTAAATTGTAATGCTTCTTAATTTCTTGAGAAACTCTTTAGAGTTTTCAGTGGAGGTTTCACGGTACTTTGTAGGTGGATGAAGTTGGTGGAATAGCCAAACGGAAATTTTGTAGTTGGGTGCAACGACTAAAGATACAGCCATGCAAGTGGTGACTGCTCCTCACGGTCGCTAACTGGCGCTCGACTCTCATCTGTAGTCCTCCGAAGTTGGGATCTGCTAAGGCTCCACTCCCCTGTAACCGCCTCGACCGGCGGGCTAACCCAGATAATGGTTTTCCATACTATTCCCACAACCGATAATTCAGCTCCCATTCCCGCCCGCCCTCTCCATTTTTAAAGGTCTTGTCCCTGATGCTGTCTTTGCC
The DNA here is from genome assembly GCA_902702965.1 of Spirometra erinaceieuropaei. NCBI lineage: Eukaryota > Metazoa > Platyhelminthes > Cestoda > Diphyllobothriidea > Diphyllobothriidae > Spirometra > Spirometra erinaceieuropaei. Next base: position 62,401 of record CACRXP010000306.1, read on the forward strand.
ATTCGAAACGATATAGTGGGATGACTACCCTGTATGTTGCAGGGCATAACCGACCGCCTTATTACCGACTTGCACCTACCTTTTCGGGGAGGCAAATTCGCCACCATCATCAGGACCTGAGTTAAATACCACACCGGCGTACACAAAACGGCCTTCTACTGAAGTCATTACTTCGTGCGGCAATGGCTGTGGGAGATGCAAGGGGGTTGGATGGATCAAAAGGTCGAGGAGATCTAGGGGTAAGCGGATAGCAAGGAAACAAAAAACGTATTCCAACCAATCAGGGTCTAGGGCCACACATTTAAGGGGATCGTGCCACTTCTCAGCTCAGGCGGAGCAACCTTCTTGACGGCGAAGTCGCAGTTCCTGAAGCGGTAGGCCGAGCTCCTCGAAACCGTCCTCAATCGCCCATCCACGACCTCTAGCGCCGCCAACGGCCGGCGCCCTCAAGTTGAAGTGAACAACGATCTGGACATCCTACCCTCCCTTCCAGAAACTATCACAGCCGTGCAACAAATCTCCGGTCGGAAGGCACCGAGATCTAACGCGATCCCGATCAAAGTCTACAAGCACAGAGGCCCCTGACTGATTAACAAACTTTAATAAATATTACAAGAGATGTGGCGCGAAGGACTAGTTGCACAATATTTCAGGGACGCGACTATCTTCCATCCATACAAGCGGAAAAGAAACCGGCTTGCCTGGGATAACCACAGTGGAATCTCGCTCCTCAACATCGCCGGAAAAATGCTCGCCCGCATCCTTCTCAATCGTCTCAAGGACCATCTGGATTACGGGCTACTCCCCAAAAAACCACTATGGCTTTAAATGATACCGCCAAACCACCGAGATGATTTTGGCGTTCGGCAACCGCAAGATAAGTGTAAGGAAGTGCATGCCAACCTCTACACTCTCTCCGTGGTGCTGGTGAAGGCCTTCGACACGGTTGATGGTGATGGAAAACCATCCAGAAATTTCGTCGTCCTGAACAATTAATGCGCCTGATGTGTCAGCTCCAAGACTGGATGGTAGGGCGTGTCAAGGAAAACAGGACAGTCACAGAGGCATTAGCAGTGACCAATGGCGTAAAGCAGGGCTGCGTACTCGCTCCCACTCTTTTCAGCCTCATGTCCTCCGCCGAATTGCTGGACGCCTGTCGTGACGAGCGCCTTGGGATCACCATCGCTTACAGGACCGACGATCCGCTCAACGAATGCATGCGTCCATCCGAACTTCAACCATCAATGTCCATGCACTCGTATCCGCGAACGGGTATCCACTCAACGCCCCAACGGAAGACGCCATGCAAAGGAGCATAGAAACTTTCACCCCCGAATGCGCTGACGTCGAGCTGACCGTTAACACGGACAGAGCTTTCGTAGTTCATCAGTCGTCGCCCAATACTAACTTAAATGACCTCCCCCCATCACGATCGACGATAGCCAATTCAAAACAGTGGATTCATTCGCTTTTAAGGTATCACACTAACGCACCATCAACATCGGCGACGAAGTGGCCCACCGGATCTCCAAAGTCGGCCGATCATTCGGCTGGCTGCGGGTCTCACTCTGGATTGAGCACCAAGGCACAACAGGACGTGTGTCGCCTAACATGATTGGTGACCTCCCCTATATCATTGTCAATATATCCGATCGCAACCAACAGGACGAGCCCATGGTTCTATGGTTAGAGCGATGGACCTCTAGTCAACAGGCCGCAGGATCAAGCCTCAGGAGTTGCAAAGTCAGCGACTTGGTGGGACTGGCTGATGACGGCTAATAAGTTAGATATTCCCATCGTGTCCCTTGGAGGTAATGTTATTCTGCCAGGAGCCTGAGGACGGAAATCCGGACGGTCCGGCGCGTTATTTAGATACATTTCTCTCATTTCGAATATACTTCAACGTCATCTTAACGGAAATATATACAGTCTTGGAAAAACACCAACACTCCTTTATTCAGGCAATTTCCTATGCTAATAAGCACACAGGCAGCGTCTGCATAAGTACCACTTAATATCCATTCACCTAGTGGTACAGATTGGGGTATGGATTTATGACACTGGTTTCACAATAGCTCTAATATAGGTACCAGTTGAAGACCTAGACACGCGGCTAGACGTCGAGATTTCTGCTGCTGCAAAACGAAACTGATGCCTTTGCTAGGCCAATATGTTCACAAGTGATCAAATCAAGTACTTGCAGTTCAGTGTCGGTACATGGTCTTGAGAAACTGAACACTGGGATGACCTACAATTCAGTTCGCGACAAGACCTTATAACGTCAGCCCCGAAAACTTGATTAAAAACTGAGTCGCACACAATGAACATCTGGGGGGTCAATGCTTACAGTTTATGCTAACGTCAAGCAGTACAACTGGGATTTTAAAAATTCAGCAACTGTGGCCTCATCCTATTCGTCCCGACGTTCTGGTTCATGTATTACGCAATTGCAAGTTCAATTGGTCACTATGTCCAGAACACTGGCAATGTGAAACTTTATTCATGCTTCTCAAATGAAGACGATAAACCAACATATTCACAAACGATTAAGTTAAACAATTGCAGTGAAACTTTGTGACACTATTTCTGGCAAGTGTACAATTAGGGAACTTCTACTTGAGTGCCACATACACAATTTTAATCTCAATAGAAAATTGAGCATTACGCGGCCAGCATCGGCAGAACTAACACTCAGCCCACGTCTTACAATCAAGTTGTACAAGTCGGAGTATGCATGTTCATGAGAGCGGCGCCAATATAAGCCCCCAGCAGTAGCTGAAGGCCCAGACGCCAGTTTCATCGCCGATGTATCTGCTGCTGTATTGCGCAAATGCGAGGGGTTCGGCCCCACAGTGGGCCTTGGGATTCTCGCAACGGACTCTGTTTTACGAAGTTAATATACTGCATGGCAATGCGGTGACATACTTTAATATCAATCAAGAACTCATAACAAGGTCGGTCGAGGAGGGTCCAATCTCTTGGGCTAACTGTTTAATGGAGATGCTACAAAGTTCTGCCATCAGTAGCATACATTTGCATGACAGTGGTTTCGCCACTACTCCTTTCGGGACTTTTAAGGATTGTGTGCGCATGCTATGCCACGATTAAGCAGACCGTGGCCCTTGCAGTCTGGGGGGCGCTGGCAGTTCTGTGGAAATCTGGTTTTCTACCGCGCTTGCGCTCGCGCTAGGCATACAGGCCGTGTGCACAGCTGCCCAGTGACTTGTATCATCCGCCTATTTCTGACCCGTTTTTGTCGTTGGTTGAAATCCCGTTCAAGTGTTTGTTGTGGAGACGGGGATGTAATGGTAGGCCAAGGTGCGGGTTTGGCCGTGCCAGCCACCTGCGCCCCCTCCCACCTCCGATCTTTTTGACTATGTCTTGGCACCGGATTCAGGAGGAGGATGAGGAATGGGGGGGGGTAGATGATGTGCAAGTTTGCTACCATTATAAACTAGTTAACGCACAAGTTACCGGGCCTGCTCTCAGCCTGCTGTGGGACACACGGTGGACGTCGTCGGGCACGACGGCCTAGCTGTCATAGGTGCTAGCTAAAAGTCCAGATTCGTGATTGGCTGCTGATGTTTCTACCACTAGGGGTTCGACAGTTGAGTGAGCTCCAACTCTTTTCTGTACGCACTCCGCCTTATGAACCACAGATATGAACGCTAAGCCAACATCTTTGCAGTGATGGACGAAAGGTCCTCCATCTATGTGCCGCGACACATTTTAGTGTCAGCCCGAAATCCTTATGAAAATCCCGGAAATGGACAATAGCAATCTCCGGAATAACAGCGTAACCCATATTATGCCAGCAATTAATAAGAGGCAAGACTAAAAATACTCAGGAAGGTAGCTTCACCCTACTGCCAACATAGGTACTGGTTGTCCTCTATCGAGGGTTCTGATGCTGCATACGCAAGGTTCTGGACGTCAGCTCATGGTATAATGAAACATGTTTTTAAATAGAATAAATAAGTAGTCAGGCAAACAGTGAACTGCAAATATTTATTTCCCTAGTAGACAGATAAACCTCACCCATTTGCCTTCGATCTATTTGGTTCTTAGACCACCGGTTTAGCATGAGGGCAGGCAGTGGGGTAGTCGCGGCTGTAGGAGAACCAGTCACACAATGTCTGCAGGTCCATCGTGTGCATTTTTGCACAAATCAATTCACTGAAACGCAAAAGCTCCATTGGTGGACCAATTACCGGCCAAGTACCTCACAACAGGCAAGGACGACAAGGATAGCAGGCAGAACACACATTGAAACATAGTTTATTTCTATAGACACGAAATCAAGCAACGAAGACCATAATGAAGATAGTTCAATTTGGGATGAAGTCTAAACAACCGCCTCGACCACAGTTGATCGCATCGCACGAATAACGGCAGAAGGGTCCTCCGCATTTGTAATGGCGCTTCCAGAAACGATCATGTTTGCTCCGCTCTACCAGGAAAATAGGGAAAGGATTAGTCTTGAATGAAGAGAACGCCTTGGTTGTTTAAGAAACTGTGGTCTAAAAGAAACACAGATGTAAACTCGCGCAGACAAATATAAATTGTTCAACAGCGGGCGGCTTGGTGATTCTACCCGGTCCCGGAGTATGCTTCCTTCGACCGCAGGAAGACCGGATTTCCGAAATTTTGCTCTATGAAATATTTTACTCCCTAAATACCACTTTTCGTCTGAGAAAGCTCTGCTTTGCAATATCGGCAGAAGCGTTGTTCAGGCTACGGCAGGGTCGCATCACCAGTGGAGAAATCGGGACAAATAAACTAATCCGAACAGTCAGACACAATAACTGTGCGAAGGTTCTCCGACCCTGATATCCAAAGCCTGACAGGCTAGCACATTGTGAACATCTTCTATCTTAGTAAAATCCGTATCTGACAAACTGGGATGCCGAACATTCAAAATCTCCACTTTAACCTTCATCACCCTATGAAGACAGTATTTGCGATTCCTCGATGTGGCAGTCATTCTCATGAAACAGGCGAATAAACCACTGTTCGGATGGGCACAGCTTAATGGGCTATTGTTGTGTCAGATTGAATGTTGTCCACGCACAGCTGCAACAACTACTTGAAAGACTTCGTCACCGCGATATACTAATTGTTGGTGGGATCTGGAACGGCCGGACAGAACCAGCCGATTTTTCAAACACTCGTCCCATTTGCCGCTCTGGGCTTGGTTCTCTCTGACACAATGGTGGAAGTCTGCTGAGCCTCGTCCAGCAGTATCGGTGGCTTGTCACCTATGAATACCTCTCCAGCATCTCCACGAACATTTGTTGACCTGATCATGCGACCAATCAAGTTGGTCAGTCCATACCTGGACACACGATAGTACAGTGCGTGACCTATCTCATGAAATGATAGCCGAAATTCTGAAATGCGTTTTCGATTGGGAAGGATTACTTGGTCGCCGTTGTGATACTGATTATCCTAAGGCATACTCTTATAACATTTCGGACTCGGCAGGGTGTCGGCTTTTAAATGAACTTCTTTTCAATTTCCTGTAGAAAGCGCGCTCAGTAAAAAACGACTACTTAAGTAACATGCATTTTTCCCATTGATTTTCGATGGTCTTGTAAATTCAAATATATTTTATAGAAACCACAAACACACATATGCTTTCTTTTGGTCAATCAATAGAGAATCACGTCTTATTTATATTTTATACTTAAGGAAGGAGTATAATTAGGTTTTAAAAAAGTTTCTAATTATGAGACTTTTTAAGACCGCGATATGCCCATTCACATAGCATCGTACCTGGCCGTTTGCCACTGCTCCTCATTAAATGTACAAAATGGTCCGCATCCATTGCAAAATTTTATGGACCCTGTATGATATCTCTTTAATGACATAGAAAAATATGGGATTTTCTTTACGCGGAACGCATGCACCTTGTAGAGTGTAATCACTAGGCGCTAATGCAACGGATGATCAGACACCAAATTTTTTGGCAATTAGAAAAATTTTAAAACCTAATTATACTCCTTTCTTAAGTATAAAATATAAAGAAGACGTGATTCTCTATTGATTAACTAAAAGAAAGCATATTTTTGTTTGTGGTTTCTATAAAATATATTTGAATTTACAAGACCATCGAAAATCAATGGGAAAAATACATGCTACTTAAGTAGTCGTTTTTTACTGAGCGCGCTTTCTACAGGAAATTGAAAAGAAGTTCATTTAAAAGCCGACACCCTGCCGAGTCCGAAATGTTATAAGAGTATGCCTTAGGATAATCAGTATCACAACCGCGACCAAGTAATCCTTCCTAATCGAAAATGCATTTCAGAATTTCAGCCAACATTTCATGAGATAGGTCACGCACTGTAAGTCGGTGCGTTGTACCGGAAACGCTTACGCGTCAGAATACGCCCTTGCCAGTACAGGTCGGAAGCTCTCCCTTTCATCTGCGCCCAAAGTGCCAATCGCTAGGCGCATCGATCTCGTAAACGTACACAGATCTGAGCGAAGGAATTCGGTCTCGGGCTGCAGCCCGAGTGCTGTAATGACCACATCAGCCCAGGAACTCTGCACCCAGGCACCTTCAGATAGGTCCGGCAGCGACGACTGCTTTTGTCAACTTCGAAAACTGATGGCAAAGTCGGCTATAGAAGACTGTAAGAACTATTTGGTGTCAATAGCGAAGGCCCCCGAGGCTGCAGGCGGTTATACTGAATAACCTTCTGTGATGTATGTGTGATAATGTGTACACTAAATTCTATGAATGCATGTCGATTTTTCTATCAAGCATCTGTGTTTTTTTCAACGAAAAGCACTGCTCTTAAACAGCTGGTGTGTGTCGATGTCAAACTCTCCAAAGACATAAACAGAGTATTGGGGTATTTCACACAATTTCACTTCAATCTTTGAGAAAAGCCCTAACAGACGACGCACCTTTAAGGAATCATGAATAACTACTAAAACGTTCTGTGACACACAGCAGCTGGTCTATCACATAAAGTATCAAGTGGAGTTCTGAAATTCGTTTTTGATTGGAAGAGATTATTTAGGCGGAGTTTAATATCGATTATCGTGTAGCATTGTCCCAAGATGTTTCGGTCACGGCAGGATGCTGGTTTTTGAATGGCCTTCCTTCTGGCCGGCTGCAAAATCTACACTCGATAAAAAGTGGTTACTGTTGTATCCAGTTGGTCAACGTTTCAAATTCTCCGCGCCCTCTTCGCAAGTGCTTCCACTTTTGCCCTATGTTGGTATTCCCTTTTCCCCTTTTTGTAACCCGCTTCTGAGCGTGATCGGCGTTCTTTTAATTAGCTAGTTTTTGTATTCTAACCTTGAGCTGGGAATTCAATTTGCTCGAACAGTAACAGCAGGATTCTTTGTCTAGGGTATCCATTGTTGAGGTTTGTACGTTTTTTATTATTACCTTACTCTATCAATAGTATCGCTTATACACCGAAATCTGTTTAGGCTTATACGTGTTACTCGTCTAGCAAGGAATTCTACGGCTACTTAGGTAGGATGAATCTTCCTCGCTGATTTTCAATACCCTCGCCAATTCAAATATATTTTATAGCAAACATGCCCACGATGTTCTTTCCTGTACTCATTTGGTAGCAAACTGCGTCCTCTTCAGACTTTGCATCTGACGAAATGGCATACCTAGGTTTTAAAAAAGCTTCAAACTATGGGAATTTTAGGACCGCGTAATGTCCATTTACAGAGCATCGTATCTGTCTGTTTATCAGTGTTCCTTATGAAGTATAGAACATAGTCCATATCTATTGAAGAAAACTATGAGTCCTATACCGTATCTTCTTAACAACATAGAAGGATGTAGGACTGTCCCAACGTGGAAAGTATGCAGTTTGCATTTTGGGAACTCTAAGCGTGAGTGCAAACCCAGGTACGGTTCAGAATTGGTCAAGAATGAAAAGTTTTAAAAGCGAAAGTTACGCTTATTCAAGTGTACCATTTTAAGAACAAGCAATCTGCTACCAACCGAGTATAAGAAATAGTCGTTTTGTGAATGTTTCCTATGAAATATATTTGACTTCAAAGGGGCATCAAAAAGAAATGGGAAAGTCTTACTGCCTAAGTAGTTATTTTGTACTGAAAGTGGTTTTGCAGGCGGTGGGAAAGAAACTCATTCAAAAGCAAGCATCCTGGTGTGGCTGAAACATCTAAGGATTACGCTATACGACAATTATTATTACAACCCCACCTAAGTAACAATTCCTGGTCGAAAACATATTCCGGAGTCTCGGTTAACACTTGGTGAGATAGGCCAGCTACTGTACATGGAAAGTTGTGATAAATGATCCCAGGTTAAAAAGGAAAGTAAACTGTGCTGGTAGAGAGGCGCACACCGATCATGTTAGGGGACACACGTATCTTGTTGTGCCTGAGGGTTCAAGGTCGAGCCCCACCAGCAGCCACTCAGTAGCTAATATTATAAGCAGCGTATCATTACTGACAAAGTGAGACTGGAGTAGCCATTTCCGATATATTACCCTCAGGGGTTCCAAAACCTGCTGTTGGGTATGACCGTCGGCGCGGCAGAATAAGGCCTTGAAACAGATAATTTGCTGGGATGACATTCAGATAAAAGAAACTGGAGGGAAAACCCTCACATTCGACTAAACATCTACGAAGGTTTTTTTCAAGATCAAACAAGGCGGGCATGGGGTTGTTTACGTTGACGATAAATGAATATGTCCGTGCTTCGGTGCAATCTGACCTGCTGATAAAACGAACGACAGAGTGCAGTCTTGAAATATCGGTGGTTGTGCAGTCTAGTGCGAGAACGGTTGTCAACGGTAAGTACGTTCGCAGCTATCACACAGGCCCCAGCCGAAGGAGCCCAGTGAACGGCATACAGCGTCTGTCTGGCACCCACCCCCCGTGTCAGCGGAAGTCGTGGTGTTCATCACGCCGATGCCTAAAGCATCACTGCCACCACCCCGTCCCCATCTGAAAGGTCATTTTGGCGAGCGGTTTCACTGAAAGTACGAGTGTCTGTGGCCGCCGGAAGCAAGATTATGTCTCAAAACGAGGATGGCGACTAGGCGCGAACCACGAAACGATCTGGAGTGAAAACTAACTGTCGAAGCCATATTGAAAGGGATCCGTATCGCAAGTAAATTACCGAGACTGACACCAAATGGAACAGCAAGGGGCTGGCGGTCACAGCCACGGACCAGGCAAGGCGGTTTGTGCGGCAAAGTCGCAGGACATCGGACGCAGCAAGGTGATCAATTGCGTGAAAGAGGGTTGATCATTTGGCTCCAAATTATTTATTAACGTGAGGCTTTCCATATTGCGCACTTCTAGGAGGGCTATAGGAAGAAATCAAACTTTGCAAGTCCTATGATGTTTTTTAGTAGCCTATCCAACAACTACTTGCTCACCACCAAGCGGGGGAAGTATTCTTTTCATGTGAGCTATCAATCCAGGTATGTGTTAGACCTTCGGGCTTTACTTTCTTGCGAATCGTCCAGGCTGCGTTTAAATTTAGGGTCATTTTAGTCTAGAAGTATGCCAAAATCGGTCAATGAGGAGTGATGAGTGATGTCAACTGAAGGCATTGTCAGCTCTCATGGAGGAGGTCACCCAACTTCAGTTCATTCTGCATCGCAGACCGTTACACAGACGTTATGCTTAGAGCGACCACCAGAGCCCCACAGACGAAGAAAACAATGCACGAACATAACTCACCTTGAGGCATTCGCGAATTGTTTTCGGTCCGACGCCGCCGTCGACTTCAATGTTCAGACTGTGATACCTTTCACGCAGAGTGCGTACCTGTAACGGGCAGGTGAAGGAAATGCGTCAAAAAGTTGATCGTCTTTGTTATTGCCCGTTATCAATTTTGTGCGTTAGCTTGACGTTGTGCAAGATCTCCTCCAAAGGGCGCCCTCTGTTAATCCATAACGGGGCCCGTGCCAGCACGCTAGGTTAGAGGTCACATTTCACTGCCAGTCGTCTGGGCGTTTGGACACACATGAGGCTTATAATGATAACGGGGTACCGATAAAGATAAGGGAGACCGAGATAGCCATTTATAACTTATTAAAAAGTCAAATTGTCGAACACGTGTTTTCAGCAACTCTTCATCAGGCCAAAACGGTTACAATGACGTTTAAGTTATGCGAATTACATGACTTATAAATGATTCGGGGACAATTAACATCGATCGTTCCCACGCCACTCGCATGAGGCTATCGAGATGGGCCCTTGTTAAGGGACCTTTGTTTTTTGGAGCCTTTCTTAAGTACTGTTGACAGCAATTAACCATAGTCGACTTCAGATAGTCTACTTCTCTAGGCCCGCTAGGTTTTAGATCGGCAGTCTGACTGAAGACTTTCGAATTAGACTTCTAACTCTAGCTGCTTCGGCATACGCCGTGCATTGCAAAACCTAGGACCGAGAGATAGTACCTCTATGAGAGTTTTTTCAAGCTGTACTGAGGAATAGTTATGAACGTACCGTGCAAACTGTCAGAAGTAAAAGAATCGAGGCGAGGTCGACTAAGCTCCTTCGAAGTGTCCAACCAGTGAAGGCTCAGACGGCCCTTCCGAATAATCCGGAACGGCACGTTTATAACTATTCTTCAGTACAGCTTGACAAAACTCTCATAGAGGTACTATCTCTTGGTCCTAGGTTTTGCAATGCACGGCGTATGCCGAAGCAGCTAGAGTTAGAAGTCTAATTTGAAAGTCTTCAGTCAGACTGCCGATCTAAAACCTAGCGGGCCTAGAGAAGTAGACTATCTGAAGTCGACTATGGTTAATTGCTGTCAACAGTACTTAAGAAAGGCTCCAAAAAACAAAGGTCCATTAACAAGGGCCCATCTCGATAGCCTCAGCGAACTTCGTAAAAACGAAAACATTGTGCTAACCAGGCCGGATAAGGGTTCAGGAGTTGTACTGATGGATAGAAAAGAGTACGAAGAAAAACTAGAAGCAATCTTGTCGGATCGTACCAAATTCTCGAAATCCGAGAAAGACAGGGACCGCACCGAGGCCGTTGAAGGTCAACTGACGGCGGTCCTCAAAGTTCTCCACAAAGAAGGTCATTTATCTGACAAAGAATATGAGCGACTAAGACCAGTGGGCACGGCCATACCCAGAATGTACGGCCTTCCAAAAATTCACAAACACGGACTACCCCTACGTCCGATCTTGGATATGAGGAATTCGCCCTATCACACCATAGCAAAGTGGCTAGTCGAAAAGCTTAAACCGCTGCAAAGTCATATTAACGTTGACGGACGGAGGACGCTATCTTTAGACGTAGCATCATTGTTTACCAAAGTACCCATAGCCGAAACAATAAACTACCTTTGTGACGTTATCCGCGACACGAACTACCCGTTAGGCATGCCGTTGGAGACGCTAAAAGAGCTACTGACACGGTGCACGCAAAACGTCCAGTTTCTCTGCAATGGCCAATTGTACAGGCAAATAGACGGCGTAGCGATGGGCTCACCGCTCGGCTCATTCCTCGCAAATGTCTTCATGGGCAAAGTCGAGATGACAAGTTTACAAGACACCATTAATTACCTCAGCTTCTACGGTCGGTACGTGGACGATACTTTCTCCCTGACGGATGTTACCGCCGACACAGACGTCCTGATTCAAAAATTCAACAATTCACACCCCTCGCTAACGTTCTCTGCAGAGTTTGAGGCAAACAATGAAATCGCGTTCCTCGACGTTCTTCTGCACAGACAAGAGGATAGGTCTATCCAACGTAGAGTATTCCGAAAGAAAACCTGGACGGGACAATACATTAACTTTCACAGTTTTGTTCCCCTTAATATTAAACGCAACTTGGTCCAAGGATTGGCAGCTAGAGTGCGACGTATCTGCTCTCCTGAGACTGTGGAGGCAGAACTGCAGCAGCTGCGGGATACACTCCACGAAAACGGATACCCAGAAAGATTTATCCTTCGAAATATAGGGGAGCGCACTGCAAAGCCTACCATGGCAACTGCAGAAAAGAAGGACTTATTTATAAGATTGCCTTTTCAAGGGGACGCAGCAAGTGAACTAGTAAAAAGACGTCTGAAGACAGCGATCACTAGCGCTTTCCCCGCGGCGAACTTACGTGTGTGTTTCGCCAACTCTCCTCTCCTACGCTTGGGAGGTAAAGACCGACTCCCGTTGCAGGCCACATCGATGTATATTTATTCATTCACTTGCTCCTGTGGAGCGGGATACATTGGCCGTACAACGAGGCGCTTGGAAAAGAGAGTACGTGAACACATACCGGCCTGGCTAGGCAAAGGTGAGAAGAAATCGATCTCGAGTTCTATTCTCGCACATCTCGTCGATACGAAACACCGAGTCGATGCCAAAGAAGCCTTTCAGATTGTCTACCGGACACCATCAGGTTTCTCCAAAGGCCTACGCCAACGGGTGCTAGCTACAGCTGAGGCAGTGGCTATACGGCTAGCCAAGCCAGTGCTATGCTGTCAGAAGACTCTGACACAGACGCTCTGTCTTCCGTGGCCGACGCCGACCCCAACGTCGCCCCAACCTCCTGATGCCAGGGTGTGTGCACAAGGTACCCGACGTACTCACAGCCTATGCCCCCTCTTTTCCTCGCCCCCTGAACCAACTGACCACGACACGCCGACCACGCCATAGCGCGCCTCGGACCGAACGATCAATGTTAATTGTCCCCGAATCATTTATAAGTCATGTAATTCGCATAACTTAAACGTCATTGTAACCGTTTTGGCCTGATGAAGAGTTACTGAAAACACGTGTTCGCCAATTTGACTTTTCAATTGTAACATGGGAATATTCGCTGAACTATAACTTATTAGCCCCAAGGCATAACGGTACGAGCATGCCCCGTAACCTGATCGAGGGGGCACCACTCTATCACACACGTGGCTATTTGTCAGCAGGTGGTGCCTGCATGTCTTGTCTTACCAACTGTATCAGGGTGTCTGCTTTTGATTTGTAGCACTGCGTCTGATGGACTCGCCACGCTGAGGTCCCATGACTGACAGACCGCTAGGAAGGAAGTCGGAAGTGCTTTTACAACAGGGCCACACCGGCTCATGGCATATGTTACTTGAGCCGCACCAGGTTCAGGTGAGTTCTTCATCGTTGTTGTACCTGTTTGTTTCATGCATTAGGCGGAGACTAGTGCAACACAAGTTAAGGCGCCTAATCCCTTCTCCAATCGGTTGACTTGGATTTGTCGCTGGCATGTGAGGTCGTTCCAACTCAGTAGGCGGCGCTAGGCTTCACCGAGGTAGACTATTAAAACTCGCAATAAAATTATCATGAAGCACTAAAAGCAGTGGCTTGATTAGCATTACCAATAAAGACAAGGGTGACTGGAATGGCCATTTCTGGCTGGTCAGCCGTCATCAGCATGACATGTCCAACCTCGAGGCCTGCAATCGCCGAAGCCCGGGTTCACAACCTGCTGGTTAGAAGTCCAACGACTCTAACCAATGAGCCACGGGCTCGCTGTCCTATGGCTTGAGATCAGATATATTAACAATGACAGAGGGGCGCGCACCGATCACGTTACGGAACTCACTCTTTCCATTGTGCTTTGGGGCTCTCTCTTTCTTAAGCCTCGCTAGCAGGCGCACAGTTACGCATAATATAGGCACAATGGCATGTGAGGTCGTTCCAACTCTGATGGAGGCGCAAAGTTTCACCGTTGTAGACTGTTAAAACTCACAATAAAACCATCGTGACGCGCTAAAAGTAGTGGCTTGATTAGCATTACTGATAAAGACAAGGGAGACTGGAATGGGCATTTCTGGCTGGTCAGTCGTCATCAGCCTGACATGTCCAGCCTCGAGACCTGCAATCCCCGAGGCTTGAACTCGCAGCCTGTTGGTTAGAAGTCCAGCGCACTAACCACTGTCACGGGCTCGTCGTCCTGTCGGTTGCAATCGGATATATTAACAAATGACAGAGGAGCGCGCACCGATCACATTACGAAACTCACTTCTTCCCTTATGCTTTGGGGCACTCTCTTTCTTAAGCCCCGCTAGCAGGCGCACAGCTACGTGTAATATAGGCAAAACGAATGACTGCTAACTGACTAAATATGTAGGTTCTACTGGGGACTGCGGGTCAGGTGTCAATCTTTACGTCCTACGGTGACTTCGATGGCACTGTCGCTTACGAGACCCCAAAAAAGACCTCAGTGAGGTCTGGCAGGTGTGAAGTCAGGTCGTGTGTGGCAGGTGCAAGCAGGCCATACGGACCATCTCAGATTGTCATGATTTTGTCCTGCCGTGTGGGCAGAACGAAGTGAAGTAAATGCGGGGAAAGTCATTGCTGCACCCGTGGAACAGCAGTATGCCTCGTCATTTGCGAAGGCCGAAAGGGAGAAAGAGGAAGTAAATAGCAAAATGCTGAAGACTTGCCTTTGGTAACATGTCTTGCATAAACGACTGGCCGCCAAAGCCTGGCTCGACTGTCATAACGAGGATCATGTCAACAAGGTCCACGTAAGGAAAGACCTCCTCCACTTTGGTCTTTGGTTTAATGCCAAGGCCAACCTGTTTGAGGAGAAGACAAAAGAAGGACGGTCACACACATGGCAAGGTGACTGAATTCAGGACTTTTTTTCCAATGGCTGTGGTAGCAGAGACGGAAATTTTTGTGAAGAGCGGTAAAGATAAAAATGATGTCGGACGCTGAGAATTCGCTGTAAAAGATCATTAGAGTTCTCGGTTGTCTTAGGTAATTCTTTATTTGGTAAAGCGATGTGTTGTTTGAGCTACTGGCCGTCCGAAGCCTTGTGCTAGCTGCTGTACATCGCAATAACGTCTCCTAAAGAAACGACCTTAAAGACTGTTTTGGACAACTTAACTAACGACGGATTAGCGACAGTTACACTCGATAAAAAAAACAGTTAAGATGCCAGAGGCTAACTGACAAGAACAGGGAAACCGCAACAGCAGCTGTTTTGAGCTTTTCAATGGACGGATATAAATTGATCACAATTTTGCAGATAGATACCTGTTCGCGATCCATAAAGCCAGAGGATGGAGCTAACTCTTTCTCAGACGTTAATCAGATCGCTTGCGCCTATTTTAGCATTACTAGCTCGAATGGAGGAGAGGACTCGCCTTCATATCGGCCTCGCGGATGTGACGAATACACGTTTTCACATCGGATGATGCTTCCAGATGAAAAGTGTACTGGGTGGCCCCGGCCGCCTTCATGCCGTCAATCCACTGAAAGTCAAGAGAGAAAGAATACAGAAAAAATCGAAAAGGCCGCCTACGTAATTGTGCAAACAAGAAAAGTCAGAGGAAAAATTATAAGGATGACCATGGTAGCTACATTGCTACTTACGACGACGACGATAAACATGCTGGTTGTCATGGTGGCTGTTAAGAACGGATTATTGTGTGATCACATGAATACCTAGGCCAAATGGTCTTTTTTGCACAAAACCGGCTGAGAAGACCCAGTGATAAGATCGGTTAGTAAAACCTAGAAGTTGGGGCTACTTAATTACTTGCTGTGAGAGAAAGAATAAGGGGGTAAAGGATATACAAAAGGTGTCCGATCTCATTATATGTTGACTGAAATTCTGAAAGCCGGCTTCGATTAGGAAGGACTACTTAAGTCCGGATGCAATATTGTTTATCGTGCAGCATAAATCCATGATATTTCAAGCCTGACAGGATGGTGGCTTTTGAATACACTTATTTTCGCCTGTCTGCGAAAACTACGCCCGCCGAAAATGATTACTTAAGCAGCATGCATTTTGCCGTTGGTTTCAGGTGCCCTTAGAAAGCCAAATATATTTTACGGGAGGCGTGCACAAAAATATTCTTTCTTGTACTTATTTGGTAACAAATTACGTCTTCACATTTTAGACTCTAGACTCGGCTTTAAAAAGGTTTCTAACTATCAGACTTTTAAGACCGTGCAATGTCTATCACAGTAAGATCGAGTCACTTTAATAAGGCTTCAACTAAAACATGGTCCACATCCACTGCAAAATTTTGTGAGCGCTACAGGCTGTCTTTTTGATAGCAGAGAGGAATGCATGAGTTCCCTTATACGGAGAGTATACAGCTTGTGGACCGAAAGCCCTAAGCGCAAATACAACGGCAGATGGGGCTCACAATTATTCAGAAAAAAACCTTTTTTTAAAATCCGAATACAACCTTGCTTTGAGTATCAAACTTTAAAAAAAGTAATTTTCTACCAACTGAACGCAAGAAAGGTTGTTTTTGTGCATGCTTTCTGTAAAATATATTTGAACTGATGGGATCATCGAAAATCAATAGGCAAAAATCCATATTCCTTAAGAAATCATCCCACCGAATGCAGTTTTTGCAGGCCGTCGAAAAGAAGTGCATTCAAAAGTCAACATCTTGGCGTGTTCGAAATATCATGGGCTTATGCTGTACGCTAATTAATCTTATAATTCCATCTAAGTATTCCTTCCTAGCCGAAAACGCACTTCAGATTTTCGGTCAACATTTCAAGAGACAGGTCACTGACTGTAAGAGGAAAGGCCGCAGTATAAGAGCTACCTTCTCTGGTTCAGACACCATCATGTGTAGATCGAGGAAGGTGGAGTGTGGAAGTTTTGGCTTCAGACAGGCGACTACAGGGTGGCCAAAAGTGATATTAGGCACAAAATGACCATCCATGACGTCTAAGTGGAGGTAGTCTGCACCAGAGTCCAGCAACTTAACTGAAAGATCAGCAAGGGAGGAGAGATCGCCGTTGAGCACCGAGGGCCCGATCCACACGCGGTCGGCGCAGGGTACATTGGCAGCGTGGTTCTCACAGGAGTTCTCTGAGAATGCAAAGCAGTGGGTTTACAAATAAAAAGAACCGTTAGAACACAGCAGTAAAATTCTGCCATTACTAAATTTGATAAAATGCATATCCCATGGAAAATCTACAGTGAGTGACCGATCTCATGAAATGTTGGCTGAAATTCTGAAATGTGTTTTCGATTAGGGAGGTTTACTTAGGTGGGGTTGAAACATTCATTATCATGGGACATAGTCCTAATATATTTCGGACTCGGTAGGATGTCAGCTTTTGAATGCTCTACGTGTTAATCTTCTGTAGAAACCGTACTCGGTAAAACATGAGTACTTAATTAGCATGCATTTTTTACAATGATTTCCGATGTTCTTGAAAATTCAAATATATTTTATAGAAACCCGGAACAAAAATATGCTTTCTTTCAGTCGTTTGATAGAGAATCACATCGTCTTCATATTTTACACTCGAAAAGGATTATAATTAGATTTTTAAAAAACTTTAACTCCCGAATAATTTGGAGCCTGATCAGCCGTCGCGTTAGCGCTTAGTGATTTCAGTCTACAACGTGCATATGTTTCCCGTAAAGAAAATATCTTATTCTTCTATGCCTTTAAAAAGATGCTATATAGGATCCATAAAATTTTGCAATGGATGTGGACCAGGTTGTACATTTTATGACTAGCAGTGGTAAACAGACAGGTACGATGCTGTATGAATGGACATTGCACGGTCTTGAAAAATCTCATAATTAGAAACTTTTTCAAAACCTAATTATACTCCTTCTTCGAGAATAAAGTATAAAGACGACGTGATTCTCCATCGAACGACATAAAGAAAGTATATTTCTGTTCGTGGTTTCTATAAAATATATTTGAATTTGCAAGACCATGGAAAATCAATGTGAAGAATGCATGCTACTTAAGTAGTCATTTCTTGCCCAATAAGGTTTTTATGAGAGGTTTAAGAGCAGTGCATTCAAAATCTGGCGTCCTGCCGAGTTCGAAATATTATAGAATTATGCCGCAAGAAAATCAGTTTTGCAACCGCGCTTAAGTAAACCTTCCTAACCGAAAACACATTTCACAATTTCAGCCAACATTTCATGAGATCGGTCGCTAACTGTAGTTGTAGGACTTTAGGAGAGGATGCAGAAGGGCTCTGCAGGATGGAGACTGTCGTACAAGCCACATTTTCAGAGCGACCCCGCTGACTCTCGCAAACTAGTATGTTTGCTGCCTCAATCAACCAGAGAAAACAGCTTTGGGCAACCGGAAGCTGGTTCGTTACAAAGGGGACACTTTAGCTCTCAGAGAGCAAGGATTCTTCAAATAGGAACAGCTGGACGACGTATGTGTTGCGTGTACCTTCTAGGACGGACGCCCAAGAACTCAGCGAAGTAATGGTATTTGCCATCAGTAACGGCATGGTGAGACGCTTGTGTTGCCAAACGCTGGGCAGCAGTAGCCGTCTAATGACACTGCGTCTGTCCCACCGAAGCGAAAACATTTCCTCATCTTCAGAGCCCATGTTCCGCCACTAACATGTCCCGACGACATGAAGCTCAAATTCCTCGAAGATCCACACGCCCTCTCAGAGACTGTGTCGCAAGCGGACAAACTGACTATCCTTGGTGACTTCAACATCCGCGTGAGTACAGACCACGCTACCCAGGAGCGACTGCTAGGTCGCCACGGGATAAGCAGCCGCAACAACGATGGTCTCCTCCTCCCTCCCTCCTTCGGGTCTGCGCCGAGCACGGTCTTCTCACGACCAACACCTTCGGCCCCCCGATCCGAGAGAATACGACGTGAGTGCGCCCTCGTTCGCGTAAATGGCAGCTGCTGGACTACGTCCCCGTCCGGAGGTGTGGCCATTGTCAAGTGCAAGTGGCCAAGACAGTGTGTGCTGCCGATGACTGGACAGACCACGGTCCTGTCGTCTCCAAAATGAGACTTCAACTACAGCCTCGTAGACAACCGCGCGGTCAGCCAGTAGCAGTTAAACTACCGTACTATTAGATGCAGTCGAACGGCAAATGGATTTTAAAAAATGAATGGTTATGAAAGTGGAACAAAGGCAAGCTGTGAATTCAAATGCCCCTGCCGAAATCCAATGGAGGGCACTAAGTGGAGTTATCCAATCTACCGCAGAGAAAGCCCTTGGCCGCACATGCCATCAGAGCTGGGACTGGTTCGACGATATTTGCAAAGAAATCCGCAATTTGCGTTATTCCGTCAGTCGGAAACCTTGCAGGTTATGACTTTTAGCGCATAATCATAGTTTACAGAACTGCAGACTAGGTGTCGGGTTCTATCTCTCTTCCCTTTACCATCATGCACCGTGACATGTCCGACTGGTCATGTATGGCGCACCAAATAAGCTATCTTCTTATACGTAAAGTCACTGCCGAAAATGGCATTGCCTAGTGAAAGACAGCAAGCCTAGTTCACAAGACCGAAAGGTATTAGAATAAGGTAGCTTTATTTGAGCAATCACTGGTACAAATACTACAGAGTAGTTTAATTGGCCCAACAAATGGCCAATTGGTAGAGGGGCACCCACCGATCGTGTTACGGAACTCGCTCGTCCTGTTCTGCCTTACGGGCTCACTCTCGAGCTCAACCAGCGGGTGCGCAACGGCGCATAATATAAGCAGAATGAAACTACCGAAAAAACGAGGGAGACTGGAATGACCATTTCTGGCACATGACGGCTAATAAGCCAGAAATGGCCATCCCAGTCTCCCTTCTTTTTATCGGCAATTTTAGTGTTATTATTAAATAGCCAATTTCTACTATTTCTCGAGTGCTATTCTGGACTTTTAAAAGATTATCAAAACTCTTGCAAAAACTGCACTGATATAAACATGGATTTTAAAGCATGTAAAGTGTTAGTGTAGATCAATTAAAAAAATAATTGTTGTGTGTGAGAGAGAGAGAGAGAGAGAGGGAGAGAGAAAGAAACCTCTGAGGGCGAGGGCAGGACTTTCTTGAGCTATGGGGGTAATGTGCCAAGTGTTAACCTTTTCAAAAAAACCATGAACACAATTATTTCTATAATATAGGACATAAGGGGTGTAGATGGCTCGACAGAACTACACGTAATTTCTCTTAACAGGCGCAAGATGGCAAAAATAAGCGACAAGCAGATGGCCTGAGTCAAGTACAAATTTTAAGGGCGACAATTGTGTCGGGTCCAACAGATTCAGCTGTTTATTTAGAAAGGCAAGTAAGCAAGGCCTTGGCCAGAAACCACTGGCCTTTCCCACTGAAGTGTAACCTAGGTACTTGTGTGGCGAGAAACATTGAGGAATTCTGAACTTAAATTAGACTTTCCGGTGGTAATTACAAGGAAAACTTTAGCTTAAATGTGAGGATTTGTTACAAGTGCCTTCTTTACTTCGCATACAACTGCCATGTCGAGTTGTGACTCAGACATTTGGAAAACTTAATATACCTGCCATTGATGGGTGGCGATTGAGTTGGCCGGTTACCTGGATCTTGGTCTACAATGGAAGAAAGTAAAGTCCCGAGATTTAAGCGTGCCAAAACAAAGAGAGAACCGAGATGCAGAAAGTAGATAAAAAAAAATTCGGACGATGAAACATTATTTTGCCTCGTGGTTCCAGATCCACGTCCAGCATCGTTGATGGGAACGGTACAATTCAAACAAATATGCGCGTTTCTTGCTCCAGTAAGTGGGCCTCTTGTGTTTTAGGGAGTCTTGGGATGTACGTCAACGTTCTGGAGCAGATAACGTGTGCAGAATGCGGTAAAAAAAGTCGGACCACCAGTAATGTTCCATCGAGTGTCGTATATCCGATCAGATTTATGTGGGGAATTTACGTCGCAGGTCCAGAGCCGGAGATAAGACGCGCCGATTAATTAAATCTGGGTAAAGACGACTGCTTAGAACAACTTTCCACTTTGCGATTTCGGTGCCTTGCAGTGACTTAGCCTTTATCTACCTCAAGGGTCGCGTCTGAGTACATCGCTGTCCGAGTTGACTGTCGTTTAGCTGGGTGCGACACAGTTGTCGCCTTCCTCGGATTTATTTGAGTTGGTCGCAAGCGGTAGGCGTAGTAGGCGATTCAAGTCCTGTCGCCGGACTTTTAAGTCCCGAGTGGTCGACCTGGAACTAGGGGCCATGTCAAGTCCACTTCATCTGACTAAATTGTTGACACCATTTTGCACTTGTTCCAACGCCCACATAACTAAAACGCCATCCTATCCGTTGCAGAAATCACGGTTTTTGCAGTAGTCACTCTAGGCTCCCAAAACGGTCTTCAGAGTAACGAAAGGAGTTAGGTGAGGAGAATCTGATTGCAAACGGAAATGTGCGTGATGCCAAGCATATTGCGAAATATGTTGTTTTCGCAATATGACGTCGAAAGCATACGGCCAAACGGTTCCAAAAAAAACCAACTGGTCGAACCTATACTACGCATTCATTAGTGAGGAAGGATTGTCAGTCAGACAACTGTAAATAAATTATGCCTTAAACTACCTACGTGATTTATTGTTTCTGGGAATTGCAATGCCAGGGCAAAGCAGAAAACTGCCTGCGTTTCGCACCGTTGCACAATTCAAGGTCACTCAAACATTTATCTCCCATTTCCATTGCATTGTATAGACCTAACTGCCCACTTATGTCTTTGGGGCCGTCCAAGGTAGATACACGTTTAGTAACACTGATAACGTTGCCGATAGAAGCGAAACGCTGGACTTCAGGAAACAGTTCAGGGAGACAAGATGTTAATGGGGCGAGATGTTTACCTGTCTGACTTCCGGATTCTCACCTAAATCCATCATCAGGACAGTCGCTGATAAGGAACTGCCGACGATACCCGACAACACCTTCAAGTTTTAAAGGGTCAAACTTCCCTCGAGATGTGACAACCGCGTAAGCCGCGAACTGGTTGATTCATGGTTTTCTGACCCGTAGTCCATTAACAAGCCCATTGATCTCCCCCCCCCCCTCCCCTCCATATTCACTGTTGAAACTTCGTCTGGGCAGAACAATCGGCCGTGGGGGAAGGGTGCGGGCGAACCTCATTTCCAGTGACAGTGTCAGTGAGTCAAGCTGCCGGGTAATTTTCACGCCACTAATCAACATCAATATCCAAAATTTGGCAGCTAACGAGTTGGATGCGGACGAGCAGGCAATCATCGTATTAATTACGAAAACCAGTGGAGAATTTGGGAGCTGTTAAGTACCGCGGGTATGTGATTACATGGCAACTGCTTCATACAAATATTGGACCCCCTGTGTGTTCACCACACATATCTGCGACTGTCTCCGGTTATAGACTAGACAGAAAATCCGAAATATAGGGCG
Source organism: Spirometra erinaceieuropaei (assembly GCA_902702965.1). NCBI lineage: Eukaryota > Metazoa > Platyhelminthes > Cestoda > Diphyllobothriidea > Diphyllobothriidae > Spirometra > Spirometra erinaceieuropaei. The sequence goes on from CACRXP010000306.1 coordinate 84,504, forward strand.
AGTAAACGTCCTGTTCCAGCGATACAGCGCCATTTTCCTGACAAGACTGCACTCGTATGTCGTTGGCTCCGACTGAAACTAATTTGCAGATGTGTGACTAGTTTTGTTCTTGACTGACGATTGTTAATACCTACTAGGCCTAATTTACATAACAGTCTGTCCTCATGGGTGACATCGGTGGCTTTGAAGGTCTCAGAGATGCGCGCAGGCCTCGACTCAGGCCCGGATTCAGTTTAACAAGGGTCTGCTCAAATGGGCGGCATTCTGCTCGGGCCAGGGACTTGCGCGGATTGTACCGCTTGAGCCGATCAGATAAATAGCCAGACAGCAAAAATCAGTGCTGTTGGAACATGACCATCCGACTGGTAGCGCAGTGTTACCGCTCACTCACATCCTCAGCACTTAAAGACCTCGTTACATATTAGTGTCGATTTATTCGGAGCTTGGCTGTTTAATAGAGGATTTCTAGTAGTAACGACCCATGAGAAATCAGATGAAAAATGACAAAACTTTAGCAACATCTAACTAGTTATGCAAAAGCGGCTAGATAGGGCTGTTTTTATGGCTATTTCCCTGACTGCTAACGGGGCGCAGCTGGCCTCTGACGCCAGTCTCACGAAAGGACTGCTTGGCAGATCTTGCCTGCATACGCTGTTGACTTGAGTCAACCAATCGCAAAACTGAACTGACTGGCGGGAAGAACAAACCCTGAAGTGGCATTAGCGAAGGGGGGCCATGTGTACATTATAAGTTGTAATGCATCAAAATGTATACATTTTTATTGTCCTATAGGACAATAAAACATCCGAATAGTAAAAGAATATGATAACGGGCAGAGATAATAACTCAGTCAATCAAGAAGATGACATTAGTTAGGGAAATGTAAGATGACGTTAATGGCCTTATCTCATCGACACCGAGTAGATACCTGGTCAATATATACTTGCCATCAGAGAGGGGATATAACAAATGCATTTGGCAAAAAAGGGAATGAATGATTACACGCCGAGCGCTATCGTTTAAAAAGCGAACCCGTGGGTCTGTGAGTAGACCCTGGAGGAAGAGATCGCCATAAATGGAGCGCTACACCTACCTAAGGCGTCGATCAAGCAATCCACAGCCTGGACGGCCGACTGCACACCACACCTCCGTTTTGTCTTTGCTGTTCGACTTTCAGGCTAGTAAAACAAGTCAATCACCTGCGTCATTTTATTGCACATTTGTTTTGATGTGTCACGTATACTCCCTCACAGGTCCCTTTGAATTAGGAAAAAATCACGATTAACTGGTTTTGTAGTGTATATCGTGTCGTCCTGGGCGACTAGTCGGGAGTGGATTTATATGGACAGTCCACGGCCTAAAGTGCTGTACGCACGTTGTCTGAGCGTCTCTGTGACGCTTCCATAGAGTTTTTCCGGCTTTGTTATCATCATTCCGCGTTTGTACACAAGAATCGTTTGATGTGTTCTCTCCGAGGGACCTACCACAAAATAGACATTCACGACGACCAGCGTGGTTAAAGCTTGACAAGACGATAATCTGTACGCCCCACGGAAGTAAAGAGAGCAGGCAGGATCTCAACAAATGCACGGTAGATTTTTAAAATTCTTGTCTATAAAATCGCGTTGCCGGCCAGTCGGCGCATTGCCTCCTTCAAGATTAATGCATGGTCAGGGGACTCCAATTTCTGACACCTGTTGCATGTAGCATTATTTTACATATACCTAGGAATCATGCCCCCCTGCATGTGGAATCATACTTTGAACTATCCTGAAAAATGCATATTTTATGAGTTGTTAATAATGAAATGCATTCAGGAGACAACTGTAGGTGAAGGAGGTTGAAATAAGGGTTTTGTATCAAAACTATACGACGTAGCTAACTGGCTTACTAAAGGTTTGGCAGGAAGCGCCTTCGTTAAATGGGATAAAACGGTCGAGCGGATCTCCGCAAAATGGAATTTGCCTTCATTAGGCGTTTTTCATCTAAGAAAGGGCTCCACAAGTGCCCTGCAAACGTGGATTTATAAGATAAGTTGAATATCTAACGTTCTTATTTATGGCTAAATTCGGAGTTGTTTTGACAGATTTCAAATAACTCCTTTTGGCCCAATCGTGGAAAACTCTGTGCCTCGAAAGGATTCGAACTCACGACAGCAAGGAGAGGCTTTAGCACAGCCAACCCTCTAACCATCTGAGCTATGAGGCCCCAGCGGACGACGCGAGTTTAATCACATTTCGGTCGCTTTTGCCCGCCCAAAGTTACAGAAAACCGCCGAATCTGCTCAAATCATTCCCCGGCGAGACACATGGCAGTACGACATGGAATAATCCATGCAGACGCGGCTCACCTTTTATATACAGATAAATATGACGCCTTATGTTTGCAGGTTTATTCTGGCACACAGACCATATTTTCGATTATTCTTTTGTCAAGCATTTTTAAAAATAGATTTCTGTAATCTTTGAAATATCACCAGATCCTTGGTTGACTAAAACCTTGCCGGGGGGGTGGAGGCACGGACAAAAAATGCCCCCATAGTAAGTTTAGAGTTATTCCAATTTAAGTAGAGACCTGTATGTTAAATAATCGTGTCGTTTATAGAGTGTTGCAAACCATTTCCGCTTGCTTCTTTTTATCTCAACATGTTCACATTGAGGCCATATTTACAAAGTTGCGAAAACCGATACGCCTATCTTAACATATCGATGGCGTCGCAACAATGACCCGATATAGACGTGCTATCAGAGGGTTATCATTTGAAAAGGAGAAATGTCCACAATGCCATATAAGTAACATTAAGGACTCTTATTATTAGTATTAGTACTTTTTTAAAGTTTAATTTGGGAAGTTTAATGTCGACAAATTGATATTGCACAACTATAAATGCATGTGCTTACTGGCCGTCGCTGCAAGGCCTCTTTAAATAACTGCCAGCTTTAACGTTCGTGTAAATGGGCGGTCAGTTATAATTTTTCCGCAGAGTCATGCACAAGAAGAGTGCTTTTAGTGTTCCGTTTTTAAGACCGTGTGTCATCATAAACCTATGCACGCGCAACCCCTCACGCCGAGTGGAACCACGAAGACTCCCAGATGGCTAAAGTTCGTTCACTAAATCACGCAGAAACCAAAACACAATCAAATACAACTATCTCGTGAAATTTCTTTGAAAGTCATAAATATACCCAAGTTTGTGCTTGTAAATTAAGAAAATGAATAAATTGGGACTATATGAACGTTGTGAAGATTTTGCCGCAAAAGTTAATGAATGCGAAACGGTGGCCGTAAATAACGGATCTGTTCAGCTTACAGACTTGAAAAGCAAAACTTAAATTAGGTTTGTATATCAAGCTATTTCCAGATATCCTAGCGTTTAAGATGAGAAATATCGGTATTGGTGTCTAGATTCATGCCACACAGTAATATTTCAGAACTTGTGCGTAAGCACAAATTCGTAGCAGGCGGATAATACTGAATCTCAAAAGATGAATAGCGATTGATTTCCGTTTGCCAGATGGAATTCACTACAGTGCAATTTGGCAATAAATTGGTTGTGAAAACCCTTAATTTGGCGGGCGATCATTGTGGTTTCGATCTGTTTCGGTCCAGCAGGGCCTCTATATGCGTACCTTGGCTTTTGAAGGTGCATGATCTGACGGAGCCTCTTCTCTTCAAGTTTAGGGCGTCTCCACCCAAGGATCATCTAAGCTGAGACCTGTTTTCTATTCCATCGCCATTGCGATGTTAAGTTCTCTGTCACATATGCATTGTTCCATTGTCTCTGCAGTACTCTTTGTCTCCCTTTTCGATCACAGGTCGCCAAGTTTAGTCACGACCTCTGTCGAAGAAGTAAATGGCTTAAGCTATTTTATCTGGTTTAGTTTATTTAAAAAAGAGCAACTCACCCGTAAAATGAAGCACAAAGACAGCCCACCAAAACACATTTGGTATCATGATATACTTACAGTTGCATGCTCTTACATGATAGTCATATGTGAAACGACTCACCATGATAAAGCGACACTGATTATTTGAAGCGGCATTGCTGCAATAACCTAAGTCGTCTGATAGACTTGTGTCTATGTGGAAAGGACAGAAACGATAATTATTGACGGTGGCAAGCTTTGTGTAGTAGTTATAAGTGATTGCAAGGGATGCACTCTTGCATAGCCTTTTAATTTTTCTTCTCGCTTTTTCTTCTTCTTTGCTGGTCGCGTTTTATCACTTGTTTTGGTACAGCTTACAACGCCCTAATTTTAATAAACCTGTTATATAAAATGGGAATCGTTCCAATTTATGACGGCATATGTAGCCCTTGCGGCAACGTAGGTGATAATATGCCAAACGTAAGGGCGCGCATGTCAAATAATGTTTGCACTTGTATTGAGGTCGATAGAAGTCGAAAGCGCAACTGGTTATATTTATAAAAAATGACGGAGGTGCGAGAAAGTTGTTCAAACAACTCTGATTTGCGGCAGGGCTAGAATACGAGCAGTTCTTCTGTTATGACATTGTTACTCTACTGTGTATAGCAGCAGGTAAGCACTGTGAAGTATTTCCTGTCATTCATGGTTCTGAGATTGGTAATAATTCCGTAATTATACATTGGAGCGAAGAGCGCATGGTTTGCAATTAAAGCTAACCTCAACTCGCATTTCGACTTATCCACTAATTCGGGGATTGTCATATGCTTGGACGAAAGTTGACCTTGGAATACTATCATGCACAAGTGTAAATGATGCGAGTGCTATAATCGGGTGATTGACTGTACAGCATGCTTGTTTACATTCCTGTTTTCGAGCTCTATTTTCAGCTGTGCAACTGCGTGAGGTCGTATATTGCCCGCTGTAGCGAAATTGCCATATCCGTTGTAAGGTTGAAGCCAAGTGCAGACCCGAGCTGTTTTGACCTTCAGGCTCGGCCCAGGAATAATATCGCGTGGGTGAAGTTCGACACAAATAGAGTGAGTATTGTACTTTGTACGGAATAGATGAAGGATAGGTTAGAGCATGTCAGCAGCCTGGCGGGGAGCCTACGCCAGGCAGTTCCGGAGCAGACGTCCGAATGTCAACGAGGGCGCGGCCTAAGTGTTGGACAAGAGCATTTGAGCATCAAACGTGGAGTTGTTTGGTCTTTGGATAAACGTGACTGACCTAACACTGAGCAAAACTCTTCGGTTGCCGTAACTGGCCAATCGGAATGAAGTAACATTCATGATCTCAAAAACCAGACAAACTACTGTTGCTGGTGCGTGCATGCAATTATACGCTAATTTGACACTGGAAACAGCGCCATTACATATGTTCTTCCCCCCAGACTGGCGTTAGACTGAAAAGTTTGACAGTTGGAATAATCGAACTTTGTACCTATATAAGAAAAGCACATCTGCGTTGATCCGAAAAATCAAGTAAGCGTGGGCGCATTAGGAATTACGGGATTATGACTCCGGAGTGTCTGGGCCAAGTTCACTTACAATCTCAAGGACGGCGTACGACAGATGGTCAAACAGTCCGTAATTATTCAATCGTATAACCAGACTGACGTCAACTGAGTATCACGGGACCCAGAGCGGGATGTGCAGCAGTGCACTGACTACCACTGAGCCTCTGTAGATAACACACGACTTGCATTACTCCCTTCTCTCTTTTCCTTCAAAACGCGACTGGGCCATAATTATTGCTGCGACAAATGCACATCCATTGTCAGTAACAATGCTTTATCGGTCTACCCACATTCTCTGTCGTTCCTTCCCCTTTAATATACGGTGTGCCAGGATGAACCTTCATTAAGACAGTTGGAAGCTTGAATGCATGTTACGGTTGCATATGCTCCCAATTGTTTATGGTTACGTAGAAAAAAGTTTCAAACCAGTATAGTAAATAGCGAACAACCTGATGGACGCTTCCTTTCCGTCGTCACTGAGGACGAGGAGGACTTCCCAACTAGGAAGTGTGTTGTTGGAGTAATATGTCAGTTTCCCCGGATTTCCATCTCCTGGCGTACCCATAGGCTATAAAGAGGCTGGTCGGTTCGTGGGTGCGATGACCAACGGTACCTTTCCTCATCATATACGGGTCTGTTATCAATACCGTAAAGGATAGGTTCGGGTCCGCAAATGCGTATTTGGCCACGGAGTTTTCACAGCATGGAAGACATACTAGTGGCCTCTAAACGGAGGTAAACTGAAGTACGGCAGTTCGTCTTATGCACCAGAGTTATTGTCCTACATATCGTATTGCTCAGGGAATATTAATACCATTTCTCATTGCCATTTACGACCGTTCTTTGTACCATTCGTCCGCCGTGTTGCCAGTCGTGACTGCTATAAAGTAAGTATTTGCTTCAGAAACTTGTACAGAAATATAACAACTATAATTCAGTATATATAAGGGATATAGGCGAAGCATGGGAAAAGCTTATTTACAGATAGACGGACAAAAAGCTTGCATATATTTACATCACAGTTGTGACAGTCATCCATACTGAATTAATATTTGATCACAAAGCATGGGTTTATCAAGTTTTTTCGAAGGTCTCAGCGTTTTCCGCCGAGACAACGGAGCTCGGCAAATCATTCCATCCTTCAATCAACGGGTGGGAGAAGAAGTTAGCCCGCACTTCAGGTTTCACATAGTTTATCTTTAAGTTGTATTGGGTGACTCGAAGATTGATCGTTCGCGCCTGTTCGAAGAAATAGTTAAACTGATGTGCACAGACTAGCCCTCGGACGATCCTAAAGGCCGTGATCATATCCCCTTTGTATTGACTTAATCCGCCGACCAGCTTCGTCGCTCTTTGCTGTAGTTTCTCCAACATGGTGTAATCTTGTTCCGTCCAGGAACGCCACGCCTGAACGCGATCTCTCAACATTTTCCGGACAAATGTTCCAACTACTCGGCCGCACAGCTCTTCGTCAGACTTGAGGAGGGGTCTCCTAATCGCGCCTAGGATACCCATAGCCTTCTTTCGTACCTAGGCGCTGTGAGACGATGGCTTGAGAGTTGCCGTCATCCACACACTGAGATCTTTTAACTCGTTGGTTGATTCGAGTTGGTGACCTCCTATAAAGCAGTGAGATTCAAATCTCAACGGCCTCCTGCTGCTAGATCGTAATCGCATAAGTTGGCATTCGTTAAGGTTGAAATTTAGACACCACTAATCACACGATTTCTGAAAGTTATTCAGATTATTTTATACCTGTAACGAGTCTTCTGGCTTCTCTATTGATTTCCACAATTTGAGATCATCGGCAAGCAATACGCCCCCGCATTTCAGACAGTCCAGACAGTCGTTCGCGCATATTGAGAACATAATTGAGCGCAGAACACTCCCCTGCGGAACATTACTGTAAACGGATGCTCGTTCCGATTTAGTGTAACCGATACACACACGCTGAAATCTGCCCGTGAGAAAGCCAGTTAACCATTCCAACAGATTCTCATTCACGTCCATTTGGCGTAGTTGTCTGTGTGGAGCACTGTCAAAAGCTTTTCTGAAGTCAATGTACACGACATCGACTGATAACCCCATTTCGATTGATTTCTTCCAGCTATTCGTGAATACTAGCAGGTTAGTAAAACAGGATCCACCCTTCGAAATCCATGCTGATACAAGCCGATCAAGTTGTTTTCTTCAAAATGCCGCATTAGCTCCGTTTTTATTATCTTTTCCATCAGTTTGCAACAGGCGCTTGTGAGACTCGAATCTGAATCTATTTGGTGCTGTTCTCTCGCCACCATTATATAGGGTGCTCATATTGGCTTGCTTCCAATCGGCAGGCAGAGCCCCGACCTCCATCAATATTTTGAAGATCTTGGATGACGAAGAGGCCAATTTACCTGAGAGTCCATTCAGGACTTTTGCGAGAACGCCGTCCGGACCAGGAGATTCAGTAGGCGGTAGTTGACTCAAAGTTTTCCTTACTGTGTCCTTTCTGAAGTCCCACGTGCTAATTGCATGGATTGATTTGACAATTGGGGAGTAAATTCTTTCATCAATAGCTAGCTCCTCGATATACGCAGACGTGAAGAAATGGGATAACGGGTTCGCCTTTTTTGAATTACCAGAGAAGGTATTTCCCTGGCGATGTTTTATATAGGGAATCCAGTCCCGGTTGCGTTTCGCCTTATTCACGCATCCAAACAATTTTTCGAAAGTTGGCGGGATATTTTTGAGTAGTTTTGACTGAAAATCCGAACCGCTGGCCTTGTTCATTCCCTCCATGCGATGGTGCCAACAGCCGGGGTTTCAACAGGTGGCCCAATCGTCAGAAAACAAAAACGGGAAGTAATTTTCTTGCGCGATTGTTTCTACAAACTGTCCCACTCAGTGAAAGTTCCCACGCCACCTATACTGCGGACACTTGCAGCACTAATAATTAGTAACGCTAAAAATAAAGGGCCAATGACCGCTCTGGCTGGTCCATAGCCCCGGCTGTCAGGACGGGGACGTGCGAAGGAGACAGAATGGCTAGGACAAGAGCCTTAGTAGCCTGAAATTTCGGATTTTCACCCCAATCCGTCATCAGAGACAGTGTCAGACAATGGTATTGGATTGCTCAGGTGTGGCAGTATTTATAGGACGAAGTTGTTACGCCACAACATGCCTATCAAAGTTGGCGGCTGACGAGTGTTTCACGACCCGACTGGCCAGGTGTTGAAGGTTACAGCTGCTATACACCTGTGTGCCGGTCCAGATTATCGGTTCCCACGCTCATCGTAAGCAGTTGATTTGATGACTGCCGGATTTTGTCATCCGTGAGGACTCTTGTGCAATTCATTTCGCCGAGACTGACACCAGGAACAGTGGTTATTCGCACGCTCTCCCCGTAATTAACTCCTTTGCCTAGGCAAAGCCTCAGCGCTGAATGTGGAGCGGGGAGGTCGTTTTGCTTGTTAATTGATTGAAGACCGGAAATCTACGCCTCGAGCAGTTCGAGGCTCACGTGGTTGTTGTCCCTAGTAAGAATTTCTGCTTTGTCAAACTCGAATGTGTTGTTGGCTCCCATCGTATGAACCGCGACTTGGGAGCTGGCGTCGCTCCACCTCACTGCGGCTTCGTGCTCGGCCATCCGTGTCCAGAGTGGTCTTTTGGTTTCTCCGACATAGTTACCTTGCCCACAACTTCACTAGACCCGGTAAACGATTCCAGATGTTCCCCGTCGTGGCAAAGGGTTTTCCGGTCTTAAAATCGGACGCCTTACGGCTGCCTCATGTGCGTGGCCATTCGAGCCGTGACTTACTCGGCAGCCACTACCTGTGATAGGCATATAGCGTCCTAGCATCTACCTCTCATAATAGCTGCAATATCTTGGAAATCCAATACCCTTATCTGGCTCTGTATCTGATGATGGATTCGAGTGAGAATCCGAAACGCCAGGTTAATAAAGCTCTGGCTCCAGCGGTCGTGTCTCCCTCTTTGCGACTACTTCCTGGAACTCGCCTCTTCGCTTCTATTACGGAGACGTGCGTCGGCAGGGCTGGTGTTAGACTATCCTCAGGATGCATGGCCGTTCGCTGATAGTCGTACTGCTTCAGAACCCTGTCGACTTGGCAGTGCTACTTAATTTAACCAGCGCCAGGTGAGAAGTGCTGATATTGTCAGTTTTACTCTCACTTATTAGGTGAATTTGCTTAATTGATTTCATATCGGCCATATGAGAGGCGAACTTTAAATCCCTGCGCTGCCCAAAGCTACTGCCCCTATCAAATAAACACCGTCCAGTATATGAACATTATGTGCGCGGGTTTTACTCCCACCCGCCTTCAGTTTGAACCCACCTGTGTTTGCGACAATTATCATCAAAATTGAAGCACAGATTTCAGCGCTTACGAATCAACGAAGCATTGGATTATGTTGTTCAGCTTACGTGGACTAGAAGTCAAAGGAGAAATCAAGACGCTTTGTCTCTGCGTCATATATGTCAGTGATTCGTCCTGTTAATTTACATACTTTCCCGGCTTACCGTATATTCCTTGTTAATCGCGAGCTGCAAAGATTTCAGCAATATTTAACATTTTTCAAGTTGTTCTTGAGTGCAGAAAAGCCAAATTTAATTTTTAATGGTAAACGCGAGAAATTCGATCTTCTTCATCAAGTTAACAACCCCAGCAGGGGAGCCGTCCCTTGGGCCTCATAACACCAAAGCCTTTCGACACTCTCCTGTATTCTTAAGAAGTGTGACAGTGCGACGCTGATAGCGATATACCTGCGGTGCTATCAAGGATGAATTTTTTATTCCTCATGAAGTCTCCAGCACTAGACGAGGCACACGACAACCAGTGCACACGCAAACTTCCTGCCCCAGAAAAGGAGTGTGATGAATATGACGCAATAAATGTGAGAAACAGTCGGCAGCTAGAAGGCAAATCACTTGTCAAAACTTGAGTAAACCAAGCAGACAATGACACATCCATAAACTGAAGCCTGGGCAAGATTAGGTTGTCGTGCTTTCTATGAATTTCTTATTCAGAACATATTATTAGGTCTGGTATTTCGACAATGGAGTCACATTCTCACTCTCGAGTCCTTTCGCCTGACTTGATGAAATCTTGAGCCAGGAATGGCAGATAAGAAGAGCAAGATCATCAGTACGAACACCGTGAGACATCTCAAATTTTGCCGCAATTCACATTGTCGTCAGCAGGGCCTAAGTCGTCAGTAGCAGAAAAACTTTTAAGAGGCATTTGCACGACCATAAAAACCCATCGGTTACCCCTTGTTCAAGCAGCTAATCAAAGCTGTCACGACGTTATCTCCAGACACTGCTGGACAATTTGATTATCTTTTTTAGGCGAGCCAAATTTCCGCGCGGAATTGCCAGTGGTCTCTTCAGTCCTTGGGACCCCTGGCTTCGCGTGACTCAACAGTGAATTCCGATGATTGCGGTCCATTCTGACCACGGATGAGGCATGTGAAGTGCTAAACGTCTTCTATGACTTCGTAAAGATCAAATTTTGCAGGCATTCTTCTGGTAAATGGCAACCGGAATTACGACACCGCCGCCTACAGGGTGCGATATGCGACCAGAACATCCCACGTGGGCGATCGGATGCAAACGCATCAGCTCACCTCAAGATAGCTTCGCCGAATGGGCATCAGAAATTTCAAGGACTGAAGTCCATAGACATCCTGCGGGCGCAGAGCCGATTATAGTCTCGGCAGCAGACTCGACCAAATTTTCCTAATATTCTGGCTCCGGCCTAGGCTAAGTCTATACAGTCTGTTCAACGCCAGTTCTAGATCTACCAGCGTTCCTAATGGCCGTACAAACTACTGAACGTTAATAAACATTGGGAGAAGGTAATTGTTTTCCAAGCTATGCCCCTAGGGTTCGCAAAAGACTCAGGGTCAACTTACTATTTAGCAGTGTTATTGTATTCCAGAAATATAAAGTACAAATGACTTCCAGTGGTCCGACACGAGAAGCTAAAAGTAGAGGCCATAGAACGTAAAAAGCGCCGAACATAAACCACATAGCACTGCTTCATACAAGGTAGTAAGTATAATGATGAGTGAGTTACTCAAGTAGGAGAAGTAACCAGGTCATGAAATAAAAAGATTACAAACTGCAGTAATAAAGACGACTGCGTTTAAAATGCCAGACAGACGGGCGAGGAGAGGGGGCCTGTAAACGCTGCCAGCAGTTGATGGACTTGTGTGGCGTTTAGAACAAACGAGCGAGGGTCTTTAGTAGAAGAGGAGGGGAGGCGCACGGGGCAAGAAGTTGGACAAGCTACAGTGCGGAATGCGGGATGGAGACAGAGCTTAGAGACACCAGATTGCCAACTCGAGGTAGCTGAAACGGTCACTAAGTGTCTCACTCCAGGTCACAAAAACACTTTTTCCTCGTAGCGGTGGGGGTGGCTGATAGGCCCGTTTGCACGCAATGTGCCATCCTAGCGTCAGATTTGGTAATCCTGAAGGCTGAATGCGAGCGCGCTCCGGGCTGAAGAAGGACGGGGAAACTTGGTCAGTGTAGTCACACAAAGGAGATGTTCCCTAGGAGGGGTGTATCTGCAAACCTGATACTTCCGGCAACATCTAGAGAGACTGTCGAGTTCTGTGCACAGGCCACTTTCGCGCGTCCTTGTCAAGTGCTTACAACCGGTTCCTTCGGTTGATGTCGGCAAATGACTACTGACTCATCCTCTTTAGGGTTGTGTTATTCTTACCAAAATGTCTACCGGAAAACTGTGGAGTCAGGCCAGTAAGCGACTCATTTCAGTAACGTGATACATATGGACAGGGTCTCCAAACGACCATCTTCGTGAAAAGGAGCGTCCAAACACTCACTAAGTCAGTAAATGCCTTCAAGAGTAATCTTATTTTAAAGTTCTCAACAGACAGGTAATTCAGAATCTGTCTTTATGGAGGATCGGGTGAAAACACTGAAAACCATGAAGTATTCAGCCAATCTGAAACTCAACGTAATCCAAAACGAACGAGAAGTATAAATTAATTTAACGAAAGAAAAATTCTCTCAGTAAACACAAAATGGTATGTTTAAGATCACGCCTGCCAGTTCTATTTAAATTTATTAGGCACCGACCGGCCTCATGGCTTGTCACCTTATGAAAACTTGTTCCTACGACGTCCCTATCGGTGAAATCAAGCAAAATCCAGCTTCTCTTGCTGAACTCTATCTCATTTACTTCAAACAAATAAAAAAACAGGAATCACTGAAAAACTGCTTTGGAATCTACACACAGAATGTAAGCAGTTGACAAATCATCATATATGAAATCACACTACTTATTAAACGATATTTAGATGTAAACTTCACTAAAACACTATTATTAGACGTTATTTTATGTCTACTTTCATATTTACAACCTTTTTGGTATGAGAATACATTCTATACACCTAAAAACGAACTTTACTTAATTAGAGCCATTTCTGACGTTTTCGGGATATTACGCTTTTCAAAATAAATCGGCATTTATAAACAACGCAATAGTGCCTTTAATATTTCTTTTATGTTTTTAATTCTTTTAAACCTGTACTTAATTAACATAGAAATCGGACTCATAAAATGGTGTCGGTTTGCGAGTGACTGGCAATCATTCGTAAATGTCGACACATTTCATGAGGTAGGTCACTAACTGTAGATACTTTGAGCGTACGTAAGTCCTCGTCACGATATGAGTTAGTTGGCTTAGTTATTTCAGTCCCTTCGACGCATGGCTGTCAAATGGTCACTCCCGCAACTTCCACGTCAACCTAGTTTCAGGCTAAGTATAAATGCCGTAAGAAAGTGATCTATCGTGTCACCGTTCGACTCGCAAATCACCTCCGGAGATAAAGAGAACGGCGGTGACAGACTACGAACTAAAGGAGGTTTACGACTCACCCACAGCCAGCATTGTGACCTATGCGACGGGAGCAGTGATACGACTTATAAAGTCAACTGTACACTGAACTATCCGGTCTCTGAAGATGTTCGCTGAAGTCATAAAGAACCTCCCCCAGTGAACGTCCCTCCTCTTCTGATGTAATACAAAACGATTGCATCTTCACCATGATCAGAACAGGATAGCCTAGGCGGATTAAGAAATGGTTAACAAAAGACTGAGAGTGAATCAAAGAAATGCAAATAGAGAGTGGCGGGTCAAACCCACCTTCGGGCAGCCGTTGACTTTTATGCGCGAAGCGGATGACACAATGGGTTGTTGGCTGTTGTCAGAATCAGGCGAGGGAGAACTCGTGGGACTGAACTTGTGGGCCGGAAATGCGGAGTGTCGGTGCGCATTAGACGGGGACATTCTAAGCGGTTCGGGTGAGGGGGTTTCATAGTAAGATGGCCGGTGGGGAAACCGACAGCGACGATCGGATACACTGCAATCAGGAAGACACACTTTAGTGGGGGAGAGAGGGAGGCGGGACGAAAAATGGGATTCGGAAGGGTAGAGTTACTCAAACGGTGGGTTCCCCAGCATAAGTACTCAGGAACGGATAAGTAACAAATACTCATTTATCACGTACTTCTGGGTCAGTAAAACAACCGGCGCCCTTGAGACAAACCTAAACGACGGCTGAAAGAAGTGTATGGCAACTGGAATATGGCGACCCTATGCCACGTCCAGAACTGCCCCTGATTCCCTCCTAGTTGGCTTGACTCAACTTTGCCAGGCGTAGGAAATGAGCGGATGAGAGGCGACTGAGGCCCATCTGACACAACATTTATCGCGATAACAAGTTAGTCGCATTTGCGAGCCATCACGGTGCTATACCGTCGTGGTTTCGAAGGATGCCAGCTATGACGCTAATTTGGTCCGACGAGCCGAAAGCCAGGTTGCGATAGCTTCTCCTGAGACCGTCCAATTGGAATGATTTAAGCCTGCTTCATGCGGCTGAGAAATCAGCGAGGAGACTGTGTGAGTGTAAAGTCGATCACTAAAACTACGTCAATACAACGCCTTGACGAGGGCAGTGCTGTAAGGCAAAGCATACGCAGCGGCAGTTTTTGAGTCTGAGAGGGAATCGCGATAAAATTACTGTCGGAGACCCAAAATCATACAACAGTGGTTCGGCTATTTCCGATAAGAGAAGAACAAAAATTACAGCGCAGCGTTGTCTTAAAAAAAGATAGAATCACAGTTTCGCCGGAAAGTCGATAGCTCTTCGTTCCAAAAGGCGCTGGTGGCCGAGGCCCCTAACTCCAAGCAACTTAGGGCACAGGGGGTGGGCCAGAAGTGCCAGAATAAGAATTAAGTGCGGCTGCTTAACCACGGGGCATGCATCGATATGCAGTGTTTAGGCATGCAAGGAATTACCTCGTGTCCAAGCGCCTAATATCAATTCGACTGACAACGCCAGGGTTGCAAGATCCAAAACAACCAACCAAGTCTCGCTTTGGAAAGCCCCATTGACGCCCACTCAGTAGTGTGGACGAGGCCGCGAACTATAGTACTTACAAACATGCCAAGAAAAGCTGATACAAAAACTGGACAAGTGATAACGAATGGAGCACGCATGCCGAATCCTAGCTGCCCCTTCCGTACTGAACTAAACAAGCTATCAGATGAGGAAACGTGCTGGTCACCTTAACTTGTATCAGTTTGTCGGTCTAAGGGGTAAACAGGGTGTGCCCATGCCGTTCACAGTACAGTTTTATAAAACAAATGATGACCGTGGGCCAGACAGCGCCCTATCAGTAATTTGAAGGCAGTATATAAACAAGGAAATGCGGAACACTTACCGGAAGGCCCCACTTGGTTTGTTGATGGGACAGTCCGGTTTACAGATGGGCTGCAGGGCTTGTGGAGTAACATCAAATTCATGCACATCATAGACACGCTCGGTCCAGGTTTCGTAGTGCCGTACGGGCAGTCGTACAGAAGACATAATGACGGGAATGCACGGCTGACTATAAAGTGAAAAAAAGCGCGAAAGGAGTTTAGAGGACTCTTTTGTGAGTGTTTAGCACTCACAGGCAAGGATTGGCTCGACAGTTTTCAAGAGCATGGATCAGGTGACCTCAAAGGGAGAGAATGCAAAAAGCTCAAAGGGACATATATATATATATGATAAGGTGATACCGACAAAGACAAGGGAGACCGGAATGGCCATTTCTGGCTTATTAGCCGTCATCAGCCAGTCATACCCAACCCCAAGTGTGGATCACTTGAGATTCGAACCCGGGATCTTTGGTCATGGAGTTTAACGCTCTACCATTGAGCCACGGGCCCGTTGTCCTGTCGGTTGTGATCGGGAATATCAATTATGACAGATGGGCGCTCACCGATCAGGTTAGAGAACGTGCTAGTTCTCTAGTGCCCGTGGCTCAATGGTAGAGCGTTAAACTCCATGACCAAAGATCCCGGGTTCGAATCTCAAGTGATCCACACTTGGGGTTGGGTATGACTGGCTGATGACGGCTAATAAGCCAGAAATGGCCATTCCGGTCTCCCTTGTCTTTGTCGGTATCACCTTATCAACATATATCACTAGTCGCTGTGCGACTGCCTGCGAGGGTTTAAGTATGAGCCCCAAGGCACTAGAGAACTAGCACGTTCTCTAACCTGATCGGTGAGCGCCCATCTGTCATAATATATATATATATATATATATATATATATATATATATATATATAAAAGCGGCAGACACGGTAAAGAAATGTTTATCCATGCAATCTTTGGCGAAACTTAAAGAGGGAAGTGCCCTCACTGACAAATACTTATGTTACAAAATTAGCCGGCGCGAATAAAGCTTGGACGCAACCCTTGAGACTCACGTTTAAACTTTCATATTTTTATGGCACCCTTTGAACTATCCCAACCCATATGCTCTCTCTGTACATTGTACTCAATGTTACATTGTAAATAGGGCACTCGAAGGCTCGGGCCCATTTCCCAAAATAAACCGAACTGAAATGGTGAAGGGCCCACCGACGAATCAAACCCCTCTCAGATGTGCCCTAAAACGCAAGAAAGTCGGCAAAATTACGGCCTCCGTGGCAGGTCTCTTCATGATAGATCTGCGTGTGTGGACGTGGCACACATAAGACGGGAGATTTAAGCCACGTCAAGTACAACCTAAAGGATGTCGTAGGCAAGAGCTACTGAGGGCGACGTGCAATCCCGTGGACGTCCCAGATTATTCCAGGTCGTCTACATGCTAAATCAAGTCGTGGCGTCAAACTGAGTTCTACGGCCACCTAGGAGGTATAAACAGCTCTATACAGGGGAGTATTCACTACACCCTCTCTGGCACAATGGGGGTTCTCTTTGCTTGCGACGGACGGACTAGCAGAAAGTCAGTGTGTTTGCCTAAATGACAGACTGAACACTGGGTTGAATTGCAGGTCTTTCCAGTCTGGAGCTGTGGTTTGGCTAGCTGACAACAGCTAACAAGCCGGAAGTTGGCGTTTCCCAAGTGTCTTTGCTTACTATAATTATCGATTTCCTTTTTATTCATTTAATTTCCTAGAGACTGTTTGGTCCCACCGAGGAAACGAAAGGCAATGACCTCTGTAGTACGGGAACTGTAGTAATGGAGATTTTATAGGTGGGGTAAACAAAACGGGCAGATAGCCGTTTTCGGGAAAACTCGCATTCACTGGTCCAAATAGACCAATAAGACGTAAAAAGGCGGAGGTGCAACTTCAAATGCTAAAAACTAGGAGTTATAAGCGGGCGGAAAAATGAAAATTAAAGACGCAGGTTAGATAATGCAAGCGAACTGATCCCGGCCCGTGACAACCAATGACATTGAAGGGGAAAGCATGAGAAATATGTCGTTAACTTCGACTCTCGTGGTGGACGCGACTGAGGATGCAATCAAATTTGACAGCGATAATGGCCTAACTCATGTTTCTAAGCCTAGCCCTAACGCTCAGCCCAGGTCATAACTTCTCATCCTAATCCATGGCTCATAAGCCGTACGATAATACTTAGTGTTAAAACAAGGGAGGCATGACGGTGAAAGAACGAAGTGAACGATATTAAATTAAGCCTACCCAAATGACATAAGTAGGTATTTCATAAACGTAAAGACTATATGTGGCCACTTGCGCCATCGCAAATAACTGACAAGGCATTTTGATAGCTCAACTGATCAAAACTACAGTTGACGGTCTGATGAATAGGGACTGGTGCTCAAGTTTCGGTAGCAGCAGCAGCAGGAGCAACAGCAGCAATCACCACAGCAATTAGCGAGTTTAGGTTATAACAGCAAGCATGTAAGAGAACACAGAAAATGAAACCGATGGTACAGCAGGCAGGGAAAGAAAGTTGCCGGAGCTACAAGTCAAAGCAAACAGGCATGGACGCGCACAGACAGGCGGTTTCATGCGCCGAAAGGAAGGCATGACTTACGCATATTTGTAGACGAGCCTTACTGGAGGTGAACTCTGGTCGCTGTTACAAAGCGGAAGGCAGGTGAAATAAGAGTTTATTAGGTGTGGGGGGGGGGGGGGGGATATGTTAGCCCTAACTCGCTTCTTGTGAAAGTAGTAGTGTTTGCGTTGGGGATACTATAGGCAAATAATGTGATACTTTACGCGCCCGTCCCTTAATCAAACACCTGTATTTTTACATTCGATTCGTCACCCGTTTAAGTTCTTGTAACGATATTTCAATAAAATTGGTCTCCGGACTCGCCAAATGCGCGAGCTTTTAGTTTCTGAAAAATCAATGCTGTGAGCAATGGAAACATACTTCCCTTAGCACAGCGTTCGCTACTCGATTCTCGGGTCCGAACGTTGCGTGCGGAAGAATTTTTTACCTAGTTTATTAATTATAGGAAGATTATGCGTGCTCCGTGCATCGATTCGCAGATCTCTCAAGGGATGACAATTTGGGCGAGGTCGTAGTAGACTGAGCCCTGGACATGTATTCCAGCAAAAAGTTAGGTTTAATGCATGCCGAAGTCTCTACGTTCGTTAATCTCCAGCGCGTGACCGTTCTCATGAAATGATAGTCGAAATTCTGAAATACGTTTTCGATTAGGAATGATTACTTAGATGGGATTGTAATACTGATTAGACTGCCGCATAACCCTATAGCATTTCGGACTCAACAGGATGTAGCCTTCTGAATGCACCTCTTTTTGACCTCCTGCAGAAACCACACTCGGCAAAAAATGACTGCTTAAGTAAAATGCGCTTTTACTACGGATTTTCGTTAGTCTTATAAATTCAAATATATTTTATAGACGACATGCAAAAAAATATTCTTTCTTTTGCTCGTTTGGTAGAAAACCACATTATCTTTGCATTTTATACCCAAGAAAGAGCATATATAGGTCTTGGAAAAGTTTCCCAATTCCCGAATAATGGTAAGCCTGATCAGCCGTCGAATTAGCGTTTAGCGATCTCAGTCTACAAGATGCCTGCTTTTCGCGTAAGGAAAACCATACATTCCTCAACGCCTTTAAGAAGATACTGTGTAGAGTTCATAAAATTTTTCAATGGATACGGGCTGTATTGCACACTTCACTAGGAACATTGTTAAACGGACACGCACGCGGTCTTAAAAACTACATAAGTAGCAACTTCTTTAAAACCGAAAGATAACTTTTTTAGAGTATAAAATATAAAGACAATGTGGTTTTCTACCAAAAAGTAAAAGGAAGCATATTTTGTGCATGTTTTCTATAAAATATATTTGAACTCATAAGACCATCGAAAATCAATGGGAAAAAGGCATGCTACTTAAGCAGTCATTTTTTATCAAATACGTTTTCTGCGGGAGGTCAGAAAGAGGTGCATTCAAAAGCCGACATCCTGTCGAGTCCGAAATACTATAGGATTAAGCTGCATGATAATTAATCTTACAAAGCCTTCTTACTAATCCTTCCTAGTCGAAAACGCATTTCAGAATTTCGGCCAACATTTCATGAGATCGGTCACGCACTTTATCTGTTTCAGAAGGTGGCCTTGCGTTCGTGTAACGAACTTTCCAAATCAGAAATCAACTTCTGACGGTAAGAACCAGAGTGTAAGTCGCGACTGACATCAGCAGCAAAAAACTGTCTTCCCGTTTCGAATCGAGTGCTTCCTCTGCCCATGGTCACTGGCCGGCAGTATATAGGCAAAGTTGACATGAAAGAAGTGTAAAAGTTGGGGGAGAGGGCTATGACACTTTAGCATCGGTCGGAAAAAAACGAGCTTCTATTCTTCGCCGTGTTCAAGGAAGAGATGTCACAAAGGACTGCAGCATGAAATAAGTTAGCTTGAAAAATTGTAGGGAGATCAAACGCTTCACGCAGACGGAAATGGAAAGACTGAATTCCCTTTTCGTCAGACCCATATTTTTTCACCCCGTTTAGTAAGGCAGTAAGCCATAAAGCTTACGTTGGCCACAGTCATCACAGACACATACAAGCGTTGATTTACACATAATGTAAGTCTTGCATTGATAAACTGTGAGTTTGCCCACTCACATTACGAAGAAAACTGAGTTCTACACTTAAATTCCTCGATACTTATTAAGGTTACTGCACGTGTTGTCTTCGAATCGATTTTGATACCTTCCGTTATTAACTCTGAGCCACTGCTTTTATAACTTAAATTAAGGGTCTCAGGGTGTATGCATGTGCACTTAGGGGGTTCTCTATAACGTTTCTAACTGATTTATGGAAGCTTCTCCTAGAGAAAGTATTTAAAGATACACCCCTGAGCTGGATTGATTCTTGGTTTGGGGATTATTTTTTCTTTCGAGTTACATGCATTTAATCTGTTTGAGTGTGTTTGAGAAGGCCCCAGAACTTGAAAGGACCCACTGAGGAGCCAAATCCCTTGCAGCTGTGTCACGCAACGGCATAATATCAACAAAACACGTGTCTGGGCTTTTAGTTAGTACCTACGTTGGGAGTACGGCATGATATATTTACCATATAGATTTCATACTACTCGTAGTACTGCTTGTTTGGAAAATGGGCATTGCGGGGCTATTCCACAGTAGTTTGGTTGTCCTCAACTCGAATGTGCACCGAAACTTCAGGTGTGACCATAAAAAGTCATGTCCCGTAGACTGAACTCCATGTCCTGCACTGAATAATTTTTGAAATGATTCGCCTGAATACAGTGTGTGTACAAAATTCACAGGAACTGCCCGATTTCAACCGTCAAGGACGTAAGCTCATTTAGGCGGAAAGTAAAGCTTTACACAGCCTCAAGAGCACGCAAAACGAATTCTCACCTCGTCGAGTGCTCAACACACTGAGAATTTGACATCACAGGTGTGGGTTGATCGGCCTCGCAGTTCGGGCAGTTACGAAGGTAACCGCTGCCGCCACAACTGTTACAGGGCAGAACACCGCGACTGCCCCTAATCCCAGATGCGGTCAACTTTGTTCCACTGTCACAACACTGGAATGAGCTCTGGCTCCGGTGAAAGTCATTGCGCCTGCGTGCGGAGGGCGGGACAGCCGTCCGAGGGGCACCCAGTTCACAACATGACCTCGTAGGGGCCGCGGCTGCCAGGGTGGGCATGGACCCACCCCATGCGGGCGGATCCGCCAGCACGTCGCCTGTGCCACAGCTCTCCCTACAAGAGAGGCGATTTCGCGAGTGTTTTTGACGTCCCACCGGCAGGACAGAGCACTGGGAGGTCACAGACGCCGCCAAACCGATCCGCGAGGTGGAGGTGAGGCCACCGACGCTGTGATCTCGGCGCGAGGGACGACACCTGCGGGACGAGGCAGAGGCGTGCTTTTGGTAAGTGCGCAGAACACAACCTGAGTCGGTGGGCAGAGAGGAGGAGTCGTAGGGACGAGGACGGATTCCGACACCGACGACCTGCATGGCTGCCATCTCATTGTCACTGGTGTCCGCACCGGGGGCTGAAACCTTGATGGGGCGGAGGCGTCTCGGCAGGACTTTGACGGCCTGCCTCCTCTGCGGTTCCTCATCTGACGAGCTGTTCGAGGGCGCTGAAAACCGAAAAAGTATCCTTTAAGAGTCCCAGTACAAATCGCAATGAAGCTTGCTATAGTTTTCAAGCACCAGGTGAGTGAGAAGTTACCTACTGATAAAAAAAACAGCAGATGAATGGGGGTGGGGTGAGGATGACGTGTACAGCATCAGTCTTACTTCCTTCCCACAATCCCACAGTGACCCAGAGGCAAGATTGGTGATGAGTCATGGCAGGGTGAATGACGATGAGTAAAGATCCTATCTGTGCATGCCAAGGCGTAACCGGTTCCTCATGCTAGACAGACCAGGTCCCACTCTTGCTAGGTTCCGCCCGTCAAGTGCAGCGGTTACCAGACAATAAAAAAAGAGCTAGGTGTCATGTGGAGTCAGGGAGAAGATACAACCTTGTGCAGCCAAGCAATTGGTGAAGCTGCCAGCTCATCAAGGCGAATACTCCCCTTGGGTTACCTATACACGCTCTACCGACGGACACGCAATGACGTTGGACTCAGAAACCACCACCTAAGATCCAGCAGGCGAAATACTTGTTATGAAAAATGAAACAACTCACCCCCCGGATTGAAGTTTCCAAGGGTGTGCTGGTACGGCAAACGTTGCGAGGCAAACTTGCTGGTAGAAGACGACTGGAATTTCGATGTCGGAATACCTTTCCTAGGACAGTGGAGACAAAAAAGATCAGTGTGTTAGAATCCGTTAGGGATCGGACCCAACAGGCGCCATGCGAAGACAGCATGGAAGGTGGGGAAAATTACTTCTGCCATGGTTCCGGGCCGCTGCCAGATGTCGGCTGTGGCGAACTCATGTCAGATCTGGAACTTTTCCCGGCGGAACTGCGTGCACTGCAGGGGCGACCAGTCGAGTCGAGAGATGTGACAGAATTGAGGCCGTTCAGGCGGGCAACGCTTCGGCGCAGGCGACGAATGTCCTCCTCCAGGCTGATTGTATCTCGTATCAACCTAGGAGGAGTTCAAGGGCAGGGATGCATGTTCCCTCAGTTCAGAAAGGGCGAACTTGTGAAAAATAGACAATGCAATTTTATTGAATATACGACAGTTGGATTTTTGTGACCAACGATGTCCACCGTGTAATCCACAGCAGGGTGAGAACAGGAACGGTGACCTGTGCCTGAGTTAGTTTAAAGTGACAGTAGGCTCACGCAGCATCTGCCGCACTCTCTCCTCGTCCTCCAATTGGATTCGGTGTCAAGACAGAGTCAAGAAGATGGGAGGCGGTTGGCATGGCGTGGACCCGCACCTAGGCTTACCACCACACCCCTGGTCCACAGTATACACTGGCCAGGATTCTATACACCAACAAAAAGGGGGACGGTTTTGGTCCCGATTGGCGCGGCGTGGGCCAACAACTGGGCCTGCGGTCACATCCCAAATGTTGGCGTTCATTATGGGTGCGCATTTCCGATAATGCCTGTCGGACTCCGATCTGGCTCCCGTGTTGGTCCAGCGCATCTGCCGCGTGGCCCGTCTTAGGGACACAAATGTGATCGAATACACAGTAGAAGGTGAGCCTGCTTCACGTTATCGTTCGTGTCTACTGACTAAAAATTACCGAGACACCCTCTTTACTATTAGCCATTGGTCACCTCTCCTCCCAGGGTGACAATTATGTCCAGTCTATCCAACTACTTGATTACCACTTCCCCAGGTTTCACCCTCATCATCGCTTCGCCTCGCGCTTCATTTTCTAATTAGGATTAATTGGCGTAGTTAAGATGTTATGTAGGTGTCGGTTTCTATGTCCAACATGAGCTCCACAGCAGGGTGAGGGCAGGGACGGTGACATGCACGTGAATCTTTTTAGTGATAGTAGACTTCGATGTATCTAACGCGCTCCCCCTTCCTCCATCTGGACCCGGTGTCAATAAAGAGTCAAGAAGACCGGAGGCGGGAGAGAGCGCAGGTGGCTGGCGCGGCGAAAACCCGCAACTAGGTTTACCACCACACTCCCAGGTCCAAAACTGACACTAACCAGGATTTTATAACAACAAAAATAGGGGAACGGCACGAATCCAAATTGGCGCTCAGCGAACCGGCAACTGGGTCTTCCACCACACCCCAAATGTTGGCGTTTGTTATCGGTGCGCATTCCCGATAACGCCTGACAGACTTCGACCTGGTCCCCATTATGGTCCAACGCATCTGGCGCGTGGCCCGTTTTAGGAGCACAGTTGAACGTAGGGCGAGTACTAGTTGCACCTTCGAGTGGCCGTAGGCGCAGATATCCAGGCCCTGGAGCTTCTTTATACAGAAAACTGAATTTGCGAAAATAAAAAACACTCAAAGAGGAAAGTTTTCACCCTGTAAATAAAGGACCCGGTAAGATCGCATTTGGTAGCCAGGCACTATACGTTGATACTGTCGACATACTTACTTGTTATCAGTAAGTGTGCTTCTATTGCGTGAGGTAGGTCGGCCGTTTCGGTCAGGCTGTTGAGTTTAGTCAGGGTTACGGCTAGGCTTAGGTTACGCTTTAGAATTAGGATATGCGTTACAGGGTCCGGCTTCAGTGTTAGGGTTCGGGTTTAGGCTTACGATTATGATTTGGCTTTAGGGTTGGGGTTCGGCTTCAGGGTTAGGATTACCGGTTAAAGATTAATGGTTAACGGTTAGGGTTAAGGTTAGGTGTAAAGTTAAAGTTAGGTTTAAGGTTAGGGTTGTCTTATCACTATTTACCTCTTTCATTTTCCGCAGGCTGTGCTATTTTACGTGGGATTTTTTTTCAATTTCTGCCATTACTTTACTAAATCTTCCCAACGCTTTTTCGTTTACTTAATTCTTTCCACGAAACTCCAGCATTCGTCCAGCAGCACTTCCACTTACCCCACCTATATGAGCCCCTTTCCCACCATTCCCGTAAGACAGGGACCCCGCCGTCTGCCTCCCCATTCCTGGCTACTAACTGCGATCTAACCAAGGACCGTTCATAAACGACCCAACGTCTGCCAGTGGAGACTTCAGTAGATAAGATATTCTCTGCATAAAGATGGGTCAATATGAGATCGGTGCTGAAAGCCAGAAAGCTCGGTTCTCTGCAAATATTGCTGTAACTGTTCATATACTACTCGTTTTGCTACGCCCCAAGCATCAACTGAAAGAACTACCACAGCTTCTAAATTTGTCCTAATAAAAAGGCACCATGTAAACGGTTCCGTGTTTTTTTCATGATGCTAACGATGTCTGGCTCAGAAAAATGCAACAAATTTACTCAGAACAGGTAGTTATGGACCTCATTACTTGATAAGAAGGAAATCAGATTGAACGCAGTATGCAATGACTGTCCGTACGACTCCGACTAGGCAGCAGCGGAGCGCGCGACCAGTTCCGACTTCACACGAACTCCTAAACAGACTGATCTCCTGGAGGTTGTTTGTGGGGCTGCCGTATGCTCAAAATTGAAGTTAGCAATTAGCATATCAATATTTCAGGTTGGACTAATCGACCCACAAATGTTACAAATAGCTTCAAGCGGCGTGAAAACACCTAGGAAAGCATGTCGGCTAGTTTTAACGAGTTCATGACTCCTAAGTAAATACAGGCTTCGAGCACAAGTTCCTTTTAACCACACATACATATGAGCAGTGGGAGATCAGACGCGCTGAAGTCGAAAACGGCCTTAATTTCCTAGGCAGGGATGCGGTACAAACAATTTCCAATGCCGACAGGCATCGGAACTTCCGACAGCGGACGAAATCCGAGTTTCGGCGACCCTCTGTTTGGCCATATTTAACTCCCACAAAGTGGCGGCAACGGTATAGAGAAGGGCCCCACTTAACTGTCAGTAGATTGTGCATCGTGTCATACGAGGTTTTATCTTAGCATACATTTACAGACTGTCGCAGAAATTAAACTGCCAACAACGATTACTTCCTACAACCTCATACCTTAACTCAAAATCCGTCATTTTGCAAAATTTACTTCTCGTTTATCGTTTAATTACTAATCTCATTTCCGTTGTCGTACAATAGAGTAGGGTAAGACTTTGGCATACATTCGGGCAATTTCTGTGTTTTCTTTAAATTTGTCAGCTTACTGTCTAGCGTGCTGTCCCACCCATAAAACTCCCTTTACCATGAATCCCGTATGGCCCGATCCACGGTCTACTGACAGTTACGTGGGGTCCTTCTCTATACCGTTGCCAAAGTGGCCTTCGTTTCCTACTTGAAAAGTTATTAGGTCATTTTATCTGTGACTCAGTGGACTTTGAAACGTAAGCCATTTCTCTTTAACGGTTGCTAAGAGGGCTTTAAGGTTCTCTTTATAATTTGGCTCGCAGTTTTGAGATGTCAGTCGGTTTAGTAATTTTCAGTTTTACCAGCTGGTACAAAACAAAATAATACAACTTCTATCTTCGGCTGTCTGCAGACATCCAGTTAGAGCTGGCTGCGTCTACCCAAAATCTCCAAACGGCACGAACTGCGCATGTAGATCGGGGTAGAGTGCGCACACGGGCTCTCACGCTTACAGCTAACTTAGGAGAAGGATCACCGCTACGAAGGATGCATTTGATCAGGGGGGGGAATGCGTGCCGACGGTCAGCGTGCTGACCTCGGCCGACAAAACGCATCTACGTTAACAAGCATCTACCTGGGCCTGCCATTGGCTGCCCTGT
>CACRXP010000306.1:134839-155459 GCA_902702965.1 Spirometra erinaceieuropaei
CGGCAAACCATACAGGAGGACGCTGATTAGTCATACAATTTAGATTTGTAGGGTCGGACAGCTGGTACCCTTAGTCAGGCATATGAGCTCGCACGGATGTCAGGGGTGAAATGTGCATGCGAATTACTGAAGGCTGAAGTTCGGGATCCAGTAGTCTGACAAGTCAGTGGACTTTGTTTTATCCCATCAGTAAGTGCTTCCTAGTTCTGCACAGGAAACTGGCCTGCACGAACAGCTGTTACCGCTGTCAGGTAGTTGGGCGTTACCCTGGGCAGGAGAGAAAGAGGTTATGTCGACTGCGATGAGTGTACGAGGTTGGGGCGTAGACCCGCCAGTGAGTCATTTGCATCCTACCTGAAGGAAGTGCCCTTTTACTGCCAGCGATCGGTCAGACTGCGGGTATTCACGGTAGGTTGCTTCCACCTGGCTACGTAGTAATACTTCCGCTCAAATTACTTATCGAAAACCCTCATCCCCCACAGCTGGGAATTTTTACTGCATGAACTCGGTGGGAAGACCAGGAGGGAGAGGGGACGAGGAAGGAGGGAAAAATTGAGGATGGGAAAAGGAAGAGAGGGTACGGAAGAGGAGGAAGATGGCAAACAGTCAATGGACCGGAAGATGTCGGCACAAGTACTAGCTAGAAGCTTCTTCGTTCCTGAACGCACTGATGCACAAAAAGGCATCAGGTAGACCGAAGACATTTTGTTGCGCACTGCACCATTGATGTTGCTTAGCTACTTTCTAACTCGTTTGAAAAAAAATGTTTCATAAAGCTTGTCAAGGAAGGTGCAGTCTCTTGAATTTGCCGATGGAAAATATTATCAACAGTTCGACATAAGTTCCATATTAGAAACAATGTCGCCGAGGACGGCATTATTGTCATCGTCGCCAGCAGCACTGTGAAAACATATTCCTAAACGAACTTGACGCTCCCATGTGCTCTAAAGTCCTTTGGCCTTCGATGGTTGGGAGGCAAAGTAATCAGGGTCAACGAAATACCCTAACACTTAGAAGCAGACCGATGTGTGGTGACGTAACTTCGACTACGTGAACCTCCCATGGTTAGTTAGTACCGAAATATGTCTAATTCGTCTTGCGATGGAAATTCGTTTCAGGGCACAGGACTTACCGAACTGGTAACAACCGCAGGGGCCTCCTCAACTTGAGGTGCAAACCAGCGCACATGGGCGGTCTTCTTGGCTTTCTGGTCGGGAGCTGCCCATTCCACGCCAGCGGCAGCCATCCTGGCAACTAGAGTGTCGTGTGTGGCGATGGGATCCTCCTGTGCCGTCAGCAATGTTTTGTGTGGATTGACAACCTCAATATCGGAGTCTTCCTCATCCCTACTGAGTAATGTGACACTGCGCTGGAGTCGTCGTGGCTGCGGGTAGATTGTGGGCACGAGAGGGGCTGCCACGGCTGAAACTGGGTTGTCGCCGCTTGAAGTCTTCTGAAATGAACACAAAGACGGTGCTTCTTGTAACAGACCCCGCGAAGACAGACCGCTTGACGGCATCATACTTTTGTAGATTCTGCTAACTTACACAATTGGCAGCGGGGATAGACCGAGAGTGACAAACATCACAATCAAACAGAACAGTCACCAGTCAGCTGACGAAATATTGATAAACATGAACAACCCTCCAAGTCAAAAACTTCCCAAGAGGAATAAAGGTTTAAATGTTCAACGGAATATCGGCAAAACACGTGTCTGGGTTCTGAGGTAGCACCCGTGCTGTCAAGTATGGTATATCGTGCAACCTATGTAATTTCGACTTCGTACGGCAATTCGGCCAGCAAGATGAACACTGTCCCCAAGTGTGCGTGCATACCTACAGCCATAGTTAGGATCCGCGGCCCAAAGTGAAGAGAATTAACATGAATTGCTAAAGGGACCTGAGATCAAACCTTAAATTCCTTCAGTCCAACGAAAATTAAACTAGAAATAGTCATCCTAATTCTCCTTGCTCTTTCCACAGGACAGTAATAAAAAAGGAAAAAAATCGAGATTTTAGCGGAGATATAACTAGGAGAGTATTAATAACAGTACCAGATCTGTAAGAGCCAGTAACCGAATGGGCAAAGAAGACTGATGATTAATAGGAACGATCGGCAGCGTCACTTATGGCGCTAAGGGCAACAAGAGCGTTGTCGGTGGCAATTCTGATATGCATGGTAGTAGTGAGGATAGTTTGTCCTTTAGACACGACAGTGATTATGAATATGCCTGGGTACAAGGAGCAGTCTGTGTACACTGAGACTTGCATAACAATAGGCTCGCTTACCTACAATACCCAATAAATAAATGCTGCCAGGGCAGCTGGAGACGGGCATGGGTGTAGTAGCTACTTGAAAATATGTCTCCTTGTAAGAACGCTTCAATACGGCTGGCTCCCCGAACATCCCCATTAACCCTCTATATTTCACTCGTCAGTCCAAGCGGTTTTGATGTGTCTACTGGGCTAATAAGAGTTTCGTGAAAGTTTGGTACGGGCTGCAGCCAGGGCGGAACAACCAACTCGCGCAGGTAGACACTAGATGTGACTGTTAATCTACCTGCGGCGCGCCCAGTACCTCTCTACAGGAGCATAACCAATAACAGCGTCAGCAACAACATCAGGAAAAAAGAGGAGCTCTTCTGTCCGCAGCAGTGGCCATAGAAATATCAGTAGAAACAGTAGTTGCTCACCGAAGGTGTCGGAGTGTGAGTTTCACTATGCTGTGAGAGGCCAATTTCGTCACAACTCACATCCGTATCGTTGGCTGTGTCAATGGTTCGGTCGACCAGCGGTAATGGGTCACGACTGTTTTCATCTAGATCAGTAAATTCTTCACCCTGCAAAATAGAAGGGTAATAAAGTCAGTTGTGTTCCGTCAAATCATGAGTCCGCAGTTCCTGGATGTAAGGGTTTTTGGGAAAAACATCTTCAAGACAGATAGAAGAATTTATTGTTTCATATGCGAACAATTCTCAAAGAAGGATGTGATGGTTGTTAGGGATGAACGAACATAGTGCGAGGGTTGTTCGGGAGAAAATAGGCTCTAAGAGCACTAACTACGAGAATCTTAATCACTGGCCGTGTACAACCAGTCTTATCTCAACCCGAAACTCAACGTTTTCTGTCTAATTCTGGTGTATGGCCTGCTAATGACAGTTTTTAGACCTAATGATTCTAGATTCCTTAACGCTGCCCACTGCGCTCAAAAAGGGCTCATAAGAAACGGAACACTCTGGTCAGCGTACGATATGCTCTCTAAGGTAGGAGTTGTTAACATTGCCGATCAACATACTGTGAATCAGTATTTGCTGGCGCTGTGCTGAGCATGTTCGGACCGTTGTGAGACGTCCGATGCAGCACATGTGAGCTGCGTGTCCTGAATGGAGTCCCGTTGGGCTGCAAGGCTCATTTGTGTTTCTAAGCTGCTCAAGGCCTGCTCCGCAGGAACAGTGATCTGATACGTTCATGTGCTGTCCGCAATGTAGAGATATATTTATCCAGATGATGAATTATGCTCGAGCTTGCGTAAAGTCGTGGTAAGTCGGAAAAATCAGCCTTTTGATTCGAAGATTATATTGACGCCTCCAACCAAAATAAACGCAAGCCGGGCTAGCTACGCCGGGCACTAACATTACTGTACTCTAGGCGAAAATTCCCCCTGGTAGAAGGGCGCTCACTGACCGTGCTATGGAACCCACTCATTTCGCCGCTTCCACATATAGCGCATGTATTTACGAACTTTACTGGTTCTGTTTGAGTCAGAGGCGGCAAACAAAGCCTTGTGGGCTAATCTAAGAAACTGATAATTCCAGCTGCCCTATGTATCTATTTCTTATCAAACTAACGCGCACACATTGGCGCTTAGCCGAAGATGGCAATGATACCGAAAAGAGGGATCGGGAGGGCATGAGAGCACACTAGGTGGACGGGATGCCAAATATTCGATATTGTAAATTTGAGACCGGAATTACGCTAACTTCAGTTGAACTGTTTAAATACTATCGCAAATTGTAACTGATCCGCCGTTGGACAGCAAACATTATTACTAACAGTAGCATACTAGCAGTGGTCGCAGCATAATTGTTGTGAAAATGAAATTTTCGCAGGAAACAGAAAACTGCGAATGCACCAGCGAGAAGAACCTTGGGGCTGCACTGACGTGAATTGTTCGACTTTAAAAAAAACTAGCCTCGCGTGGCAATTTTTACCCAGCATAAACTAAGCCTATGCCAAGTACGGCGTGCCTTTTTACTTAGGCGATTTAGAAGGCTGGTGCAAAACAATGAATTCCAATCTGGGCTTTTGGAGAAACATAAAGTGAAGACTCGACACCTAAAAGATAATTATCCAAAACGCTTGATAGCTTTTTCTAACTTATTTTTTAAAATATGATTGTAAATAAAGTAACACGCACAAGACGTACAAGTGCAGCGTTTGCGCTCGCGCAAATTTAGGCGCACACCAGCAAAGCAGTAAGAGTAGCAAGCGAACATCGGATGTCATAATGAAAAGATCCCAAATGCAAAAAGTTACCGCGCACTGCATGCTGCAAACTTCGTCTGACCTAACCTTTACTCGGATAGAGCAGTTAATTTCATGTCAATTAGCCGATTTTTGCAAACGGTGCCGGTTTGATCAAATACAACTTGAGATAGCAACTTATCAAGCATATGCTACGCATAACTTGACAAGTAAGTTATGGAGAAGAACACTTTATATGAAAAGATGACTTATTACTCGGCTCAGACAAAATTTGCCGACGGTCCATAACTCGGACGGAAAGGAAATTCGGGTATGTGTGCAAAAAATTAATAGTAATTGCACTACATAAAAAATTCGTTTTTTAAAAGAGTCCGGTTTTATGATTACTATCAGCAGGTAAATCTTGAGACAACATGTGAAAATCCCGGTTGTTGCTGCTCTGAAAAGGCTACAAAGCCCCCTAGAAATACTTAGCCGTAGACACCTGGTGTGTGATCAAGAACAATATTCCCATTGTGTATGCAGAGCAAGCAAAAGAAGAAAAGTGGTTAACAACTTGCCTGATCCGCTGAGTCAGCGGTCCTATTATTCGAACAGATTATGTGACAGTTCTTATCCAATGGGTTCAGCGACCCCTGTAAAGCAAACGGAAAACGTGGATAGAATGTAGCCACGGGTGACAGGATTTGGAGTAAAGGTGACTATCTTAGGGTGTAAAACTGAAAAGCTTTGGTGGACACACAGAAACTTGACCGAAAAAGCAATTAAAGAGAAGGCAAGTAGTAGGTGCATAGTTATCTATCAAACGACAAACATGTCGGACATTTCCAATAGAAGCGAAGAGACGAGTCCCAGGAAGCAGTCTTGAAGAAGACACGATCGCCGGGACAAGAGCTTTATTAGCCTGACGTTTCGGATTCCTGCTCGAATCCATCGGATATTCCCAGGATTGTGAACGAGCCCGATGTTAAAAATTTAACGGAGTAGAAGCGGCAGAAACAGTCCAGTAGTTCTCAGAGAAAAAGAGCTCAAAAACTTACAGGGTACGTACAATCAGTGACACAACTCCGTATGCCTAGCATCCTTATCTAGTTTGGAGACCGAAAATGGGACGATGACAACCGGAAGGATTCAGAAACTAATGGGACAAGCAATACAAAGAAGATCTTGGTAGGTCAACTGTTACTTTAAAAGCTAAGGTGCTGACCTGCTGATAGATATTTATTGGGGCTTGGGGGGGGGTCAAAATGGCATACCTTGGAGGATTCTTGGCGGCTATTTGATGCGGTAAAAGGCTCCTTGACATGCGCAAACTCACTACCGTCGTCGTCAGGTAAGTCGGTTCCAAACACTGCTGAGTGAAAGTTCTGAAACTCTTGCAGGAAGCTCTTGTCACCAGACAAGTCTTGGCAGTCTTCGCTGTTTAGGATGCTAACTTGAAGTGGAGTTCCGAAATTCTGCATCTGTATAAAGTAACACCGACTTCTGGTTTGCCTTCGAATAAAAATTAAAAAAGCTGTGTTTAGAAGACCAGAATCCCTGTGTGAAATACAAGCCGAAGGTCAAGACTACTGGGTCCTGTGAACGTGACCAATATTGGCTACGGTCAAAACGACTCAACAAATAAATACGATCAGAAGAACGAAAAAAATGTATCGTTAAGTAATACAAAGGGTTGCAAAGGGTTTAGTGTATTTAATATTAATAAATGCACAAAGATAAACTCGTAAGTCTGCTATAACCCGAGCAGTTCCAGCCACCAAAATGTTAGGAAGGATAATGTGGGAGGGGGACGTGAAAACGTTCGGGTGCAGATCAACATGACCGCAAAGTTATTCCAAACGTCCCAAGAGGCATCTATAAAATGAGTTACAAAAAATCTAAGAGGAGGACTGAAAAGGCTAATTAGTAAGCATACGTATGCTTACCAATTATAACGTACATAAGTTTGCTATCGATAGATCGACCTGCAGATCTTCAGGTTAGTGTACTTAAATAATAAAAGAAATGGACAAATGTTCAATTTCTATCCAAGCAAGATGTATAGTGGTCTAAGAAAAATTTATTAAAAGCAAGCACGTGTGCACTAATCAGTCTTTCGATCGAATCCACAAGATGATACAACTATATCGAAGAAGTACCATACTAGGGAAAACTTGGACCGACGGTGACCGCGTTACGTAAACCAAACGTACCTTAGTGAAAATTAAAAACGATCAATTACTCATTCATATACAAGTGTCTCCATGGGACCATTTATCGCAAGTCCGGAGCAAACTCAGAGATGCGCTGCAAATTCAACTTTTGCTCCTGATATCCAAGGTCAGGCTGATTAAGTCGAAGAAGGGGTTAATTCGTTTATTCGTATAAACCTAGCTTAAAGTTTATGCATATAGGACTTACCTGTAATTTTCCTTCACTTTATTGAAGTAAAGTACTGCATATTCTTTCAAAGTATTCGCACTTATTGGAGACCAAATCGCGTATTAATGGGAAATTGTGGCATCATGATATGCGGCAGATATACAGAAAACCTGTACAAACCAATGGCAGTATAAGAGATGACGAGAATGAAAAAGAAGTCAGAGAGGTTGCAGAAAACTGTGCGGGCGAGAAAGGGAACTCACACAGATACCATGACATGTTAACCGTGGTGACCGGCAATGTCAAGCATGTGCCGCCACACCCAGCTAGGATCCCACGATGTGGAAGTGCCATGAAGGCCACATTAAGAAGTAGTCATTGCAGCCTAATTCTTAGACCACTAGTCGGCCGCTCTATATAGACGCACAACACCAAGCCGACTGCGAGGTCCAAGTTATTCAGCCAGTTGGCAACCTTCTATGCCTCGACTTTTAGCGCACCGTGATAATCTCATGCGCAACGGATTCTTTATGGTGAGGAAAGAGCGTTGAGTCATAGACCTCACCCTCCTTTCTCATTCCCAGATCCTGTCATTGTTCGAGCCGGTCAGTTTGCAGGAGTGTGGAATGGGCGCTGTGGCTGACATCTTGTGACCGTATCTGAGCGCTCTTCATACACGACCTGGCCCCCCCAAACACAAACGCCAGGATTTCGCATAACTAGGGGTGGGCGGCATGCATATCACATGAGTTGGACTGCCAGAAGTCGCGGAAGGCGTACTGGGTTAAACGGCCGCATTGTTTGATAATTACGTCGTCAAGTCCTCTCTTGCCCCTGGCAACCAACCGAGTCTAATGCGAAGAGCTGTATTCGAGTCGAAACCGAACCATGGTCTTGCAAAAACCTTAAGCGCAGAATTAAGCACAAATTTCAGAAGATTTCTTATAAGCAGAGACTCCTTACGCGACTATAAAAGGATGATAGATTATTCTGAGCGTGTAGGTATGCGAAAATATAATTTTTAGGGAGCCATGGAAAATGTACATGCGAATTTTGCTCAAAATGTTCGCATATTGCTCCGGTTCAAAACGAAGTCAATGGCCTTAAGTAGGGTTCGGTATTTCTTTTCCCCTGTGTTTAATGGTAATAAAGTAGGAAAGGGATTATCATTAACAATGTTGATTCTGGACGGAACCTAAATTGCAGGCCAGATTTGCACTTGAATGTAACACATCATTTTAAGCCGACATTTATTATCTCTCAAGGATGCAGAATGCAACGAAAAACATAACAATTTCCATTATTTGATCAGTTTTCTTCAGAAATGCAGCTTTGCGCCAATGAGCAGGGGATTCTCATTCTCTCGATTGAGATTGATGTACGACGCTCATTGGTCAACCTCTGTATCCTTAATTACTCGAAAGCTGTATCCCTGAGCAGGGGTTATTTTGATATATCGGATGTTATCGGGCACATTTGGAGTGGTGGCGGATATTCAGTGATCAGTTTAAGACATATGTCCGCCAAATAGCGTTTTGGAATTGGAAGTGTAGCCCTTGCAGGCGGTTGAAAATAGACTGCTACTGCATGCGTGGAAGCAAAAAGACAAGGGAGACTTTTAGTCCACCCTGCTCGGGCAGCCGCAACCAACCACATCCGTGAATGACTTTTTATCCGAAAATCCCTCAGTTTTTAATAATTGACCTTTTGTAAATCCAACCATGTACCGTTAACCCCGAAGCACGTTGTCATGTAAGATGAGATTGGAAATACTAAGAATGGTTGGAGACGTTCACCGACTGGTTCAGGGCCTGTACTTGGCCTTTGCGCCTTAGGTATCAATTTGGATCCCCTTTTGGTCAGTCGCAAAGCCACCAGAAATATGTGAGGAGGAATAATGTTGACATAGAGTACAAAGTCTGGGATGAACATTTCTGAATTTTTACCCCGTTTCCATCAGCCACACCCCACTAGAGGCCTGGGTATCCTTTATTTGGACCGGGAGATTTTTTCACTTATTGACCATCTCGTTCCCGCAGTTCCGGGACTTACTGTTTTACGGGGGCCACTTTTCCCTGCCGGTTGTTATCACGAATATAAAGAATGGTTGATGTGTGTTCATTGATCAGGTTAGTGCATACGTCGATTCCGTTGTGCTTTTAGCTCAATCTCAGTCCCTCGCAGTCAGTCGCACAACGGCCAATAGCATATGCGGAGCAGCAGAAGGGGGCCTGCAATTGCCATTTATGGTTTGTTACTTCATTTGGATGGTCATAACAAGGCAGGTCAACCCGTTTTATTCTTAGCCATTGAGTCTTCAGAATTTCAACACTGTTTCATTGAGACAGAGTGCAGTTGTCCAGGTGGTCGTGCTCGGGAACATCAAATATTGTGCGAGTGTGTCCATCGATTAGGTTAAAGGACACAGTTGTCCCATTACAGCCTGGGGCTCAATCTGGTTCCCTCGTAGGCAGTCGCATAGAGGTCGATAGAGCATGCAAGGAAGCACTGTCAAGGACAAGGAGACCTTACATGGTCATCAGTCTATAGTCAGCCCTTGTTAGCCAGTAAACCCACCCGCATGTCCAGATGATTGTGCGGTCAGCCTGACTTACTTTTTAACCATTGACTCCTATTTAGCTCATTGTTCTGCCATTTAACTGAGATCCAGATGGATTACCGATTGTAATCCGCAATAATAAAATGTTAGAAGGACATTTGTCGATCCGATTGGAGCACAGGCTCGTCCAATGGGTCCTGAGGCTTCATCAGGAGAACTTGTAGGCAATCACAAAGTGACAGGCACTGTATTTAAACAAGCAGAACCAATAAAATCGAAGGTGCTTGGCACGGCACTTTAGGATCGCTAACACACATAAATTAAT
This sequence comes from Spirometra erinaceieuropaei, assembly GCA_902702965.1. Lineage (NCBI taxonomy): Eukaryota > Metazoa > Platyhelminthes > Cestoda > Diphyllobothriidea > Diphyllobothriidae > Spirometra > Spirometra erinaceieuropaei. The sequence continues at coordinate 144,573 of CACRXP010000306.1, forward strand.
CTTTATGAACTTCATGTTTGAATGACTTTAATCAGTCTAAAGCACAACCAACAACCAAGGGTCCGTTTTCCTTTTAGTTGTGCTCAGGAATACTAAGAATGTTAGAAGGGCGCACACCGACTATGTTTTGGCACGGGTGCGATCCGTTGCACTAATAAGCTTAACCAAGAGTCCTTGTAGGCAGTCACATAACGACCAGCAGTTTATTCCAATAAATCCAATCGAAAAAATCAAGGAGTCCTGAATGGCCATTTTTAGACTGTTAGCCTAAGCCAATCAGTCCTACTGAAACCCAGGTTTGGACAAGCTGACAGTCAAAGTCGTTTTGCTGAACAGGTTATGCCACGGGCTCTTCCACTGAGCATTAGAGCTCATACTGAAGCCTCGCCGTCAACTTTGTGACGATCAGTGGTTCAGAAGGAGTACCGACAAAGGACCATACCGAGACGGGCAACAAATGGACAAAATTCTGGGAGCACTGCCCTATGAAACCAGACTGTCAACTCTTAACCTGTTCTCCCCTTATCACAAGCAGCTACGCAATGATTTTATACTAAAATTTAGCATTGTAGACGGCATAGTCTAATGCTTATTTCCCAGTGGTTTTTCACTCAAGCTAACACGCCCACTCTGTGCGGTCATCCCCTAGAACTGCGCGCAGGTAAAGCAAGGATCAATGGACGAAAGTTCCTTTTAGGTAACAGAGTGGTCGCAGCTTGGAATGCCCTGACGACTGGTGTAGTACTCTCCTCCTGTGTGGATTCATTTAAGTGTTGACTGGACGGGTATCAAGCTTCCCAATGATCAGCCACACTTTCACTCGCATAACCCGTCACCAAATTATACATGTGTATACTACTTACAATGAGTGAGTAACCGTTCATGTTTATTTTGTAGACTAACTGGCTGTTGTCTGCCTTTCGCATGCAATTATGTACAAAATCTCTTTCTCAGACGTTCTGTAACTACTAGGGAGCTTAAATTCGTTCGCTTATATTTCCCTTCATAAAAATGAACTGAACTGAACTGAAAGAGAAAAGGGAGCCTCAGGTGGCCATTTCTGACCTATTGGCCCTCTTCATCCCACAATACTCAACCTAGTGTCTGGATGTTCTGGCAGTCGGACCAGGGTCCTCTTTGAAACACTGAACCTTAAGCAATCAAAAGTTTTGCCACTGGATCATTGGCGTCTTTTCCTCTTGGTTATGATTGGCAATATAAATAGTGATGGGAGGTCGTTCACCGATCAGGATAAGACACTTGCTTACCCAGTTGCGTCTTCGGGGTTTGGTCTGGTGTCCAATCAGTCGGTCACATATCAACCTATAGTGTGTTCAGAGAAAGGACAAACGGACCTCGGGATGGCATTCCTGGCATTTTAGCCACTATCAGTCAACTTAACTCAACCGCATGTCTGGATGACCGGGTATTCGAACGCGGGATTTCTTTCAATAATTACGCTTCTTATATTAAGTTCGTTGTCCCTTATTATAGCTATGATATTGCGTCTAATTTCGCATTTAAAATGGTTGCAGAAATGGATTAAAATGACGCAGCAGTGTTCCCTTTCGGCTTGAATTCCAAAAATGTATTAAGTTTTCCAGGTCGAAAAATCTGAAATTTAGTGTAGTAATATTTGTCGTATTTATTGGAAAAGAGAATATAATCATTTCTTCCAGGCAGTATGGTGAAAAATGAGATATCGGTCAGTAGGCATCACTCTGCGCAATAGTAGATGGATAACAATATGACCTTGTCCATACATTATGGTATTTCAAAAGAAAAGACCTTGTATCTTGGGAAACTTAGAAAAAAAACGAGTTAAATTAGTATTATTCTGCTCCAAAATGAATGGCAAGGACGTGTCCAGTTCTAAATCGCGACTCATATACAGAAATAATTTAATTTCCCATGACGAACTGTTTCACTTTTCCATCGATAGGAAATGATCTATTGTACAACACTCTCATATAATGTTGAATTTCGATAGTTACGAATTGCATATTCCAATGAATGCGTATTGCAATGAACCAGAATGAAAGATAAATGACAGTTCGACCATCGATTTCGATTATGTCCGCCGTGTGCCCCACAGCTGCAGCAGCGGTGGGAGCAGGGACGGTGACTTACGCAGGGGTTTATAGTGCCGGTAGACTTGCGCTGCATCTACCTACACTCTTTCCTCCTCCCTCGCCCGAGCCCGGTGTCAAGACAGAGTCAAGAAGACCGGAGACGGGGGAGGCCGCAGGTGGATGGCTCGGACGGGTCCTCGCCTTGGCGCTCCACTCCGCACCCCCTGGTCCACACAATAACCAGGATTTCAACCAACACAACTGAGTTTGGAGGCTGGCACGGCCGAGGCCGCACCTAGGCGTGCCGCCGACGCCTGGCTCGGATCGCACACTGTGGTGGGAGTGCCATAAAGGCCACATTAAGAAGGAGCCATTGCAGCCTGACTCTCAGACCCCCACCAGTCGAGGAGGAGGTCAAAGTTATCCCGTCAGTTGGAAACCTTCCAAGCCACAGCTTTTAGCGCACCGTGATAGCTTCAAGCGCGTCAGATTGTTTATAGTGAGGAGAAAATGCGCTGAGTCGTCGACATCACTCTCCCTTCCCATTCCCACACCGCAGCCGCTGTCCAAGCCGGTCAGCAGACAGGAGTGGGAAATGGGCGCGGTGGCTGGCATGATCGACTGACCATGACTGCGCGCGCCACGAGCACGACCTGCCCCCCCCCCCCCACTGTGAGCTGTATAAAGTTTTATATTCCGATGGAATGACAAAGCTCGTTGCCAGAATTAATGAAACGTTTTATGACTTTGCCACATCCCATTGAATTTCGTAAACGGACTTCCTTTTGCCGGGCGAAATGAATGGAAGTTCAGACTCCGACCGGCGATCAATGATCTATAGTCCGTTGTCCCACGCGATACGGTTGACAGGTCAAATTCCAGTTTGCTCAACTCAGTTCACTTTTACTAAGGGAAAGATAGGTGAACGCCTTTTAACTCCCCATTCGTTATTGACTGTCATAAGCACCAATAGGTGGAAAATTGAAAAAAAAATGGTTGGCATAATTGCAGGCGAAGAGGGCAGCCATCTGCTAGTATAAGAAGGACAAACATAAATATCTACTCACCCACTGCAAGTAGCACAGACATATGTGAGTTCGGCGACTTGTTATGTTGTGCGTGTGTGGGTCGTAACTTGAATGCTTGATGCGTGTAGAGTTTGCACTTAAATGAATCCAAACAGGAGGACAGTACAGCATCAGTAGTCAGGGTGTTCCACGCTGAAACCTCTCTGTTACTGGAAGAAAACTTTCGTTTACTGATCCTTGCTTTAACTGCGCGTCGTTTCAGGGAATGATCGCACAAAGGGGGCGCGCTAGCACGAGTGAAAAATCGCTGGGGACAAAGCAACAGTCCAGGCCATTCGGGATGCGGAAGGTTAGTTTGAGGGTACCGCGTAGCTGCCTGTGGGAATGGGGAAAAAAGTTGAGAGCTGACAGTCTGTTTTCATAGGGCGGTGCTCCCAGACATTTTGTCATTTTTGTCGCCCGCCTCTGGGCCCTCTCTCTTTGGCAGTCCGAGGTCTCCATGCCTGCATGGCGTATTCTTTATGCGACTAAACTAAGATGCCAAGTATTTTTAAAAAAACTGTCCTTTTCAAATCCTATGAAGGCTTGCATAGTGTTACAGTGGTGTACCGTTTAGAAAGCAAGTCCTGTGACCGTAATACTAGTATGTAATACTGTGCGCCATGGTAGATGGAAAATAACATGACACTAACCACAGTTAACTCCACTTCATAAAACCAATAGTTAGTCCTGCGGATATTTGCAAAAATATAGCTTACTTTGCATAGAAATTGCACTGCGCAAGAATACAGGGCAGTATCACTTCGAAACTTATTATCAGAGATTAATATCTTTTCCAATAGTGCGCCATAGGGACGTTAATATCCCTATGGGACTATATTGGTCGATGTCAGAATTAATGGAACGCTCCATGGTTTTTTTAAAATAACATTGAATTTCGCAAACAGAATTCCTTTTTCCTGGCGTAATGAATAAAAATGCAGCCTCCGATTTATAGGCAGTGAATGCTAGATTTCATTTCGGCCGTCGTTGCCGGCGATGTCCACTGCGTACCTCACAGCATGAATGGCGCAGTGACGGTGGCGTGCGCGCGTGAATTAGTTTACAGTGATAGTAGATATACGCGGCATCTGCCGCCACTCTTTCCTTCCTCACCCACCTGGTCTGCGGACGATGAATCAGCTTTTCGCCCAAACGACGAACAGACGGCTCAAACGCCAACTGAGCAGGAGTAGCACAGAGGCCACAGTGGGCAGGAAACATCACAGTCTGACTGTCCATTCTGAAAGAAAGATCGAGTTATCCCGCCAGTTAGCAACCTTCTAATCGACAGCTTTTAGCGCACTATGATAGTTTAAAGGCGCGTCAAGCTGCTTAAATTGAAGAATACGCGCCTAACTTCGTAAGGAAACAGTCCCAATAGTTGACCTCTCGGTCTTTTTCTCTACCAGGCACCAGTCCACGGTCTATGCCGATCAGCCATCTGATGCAGGGATTGGAAACAGGTGGCTGACGCGGTAAGATCCTGCGCCTAGGCGTGCTATCGTATGTGGCATTTGTCCTGGGCGCGCAACTGAATTAACACTGCGACATCATAATTTGCTCGCCGTGTTGTTTCAGCGCAAGTCCTGCGTGGTCTGTTGTAAGGGGCACCATTTTCTGATAACAGTGGCACCGAGGAGCACCAATTAACCATAAAGCGATATCTCATCACTCTCCTGTGGACAAGGAATTCTGTTTCCAAACTCAAAGATGCGTGTGACTGTTCTTGAAATTCTTCACTTCTCATGGCACGGAGCAGCACTTACGGGTAGAAATCTGAACTTCTAACATTCAGACTAAAAAAGTGGACTTTATTTCCGTATACCAGCAAGATTTCAAACGAATCAAACTATTTTCTAAATAACATGACACAAAGGAATAGTAGTACACAAAATGAACCTTCGTCATTCTTTTCGGGGCATACATAACTCTTTTTTCAAAATCCAGCAGTATTTCATGTTGTGCTGCATGCATTATAGAACAAAACACTGACCATATAGGAGGGTCCGGAATTTCGAACAATGCTACTGAAAAAGCGAATTCTATTGGCGAAACCGACAGAACGTAGATCAGATCATGAAATAGTCCATTGACTTTGGCACGGAGAAATGCCATTCCATTAAAATATGAAACATTATACAATTCACAATGGGAAAACAAATTATTTTTGAAAAAGTGTCCTATGATATTGGTCATTCTATTTTCCGTTTATTCTGATGCATCAAAAATACCAGTCAGTTAAGATCTTGATTTTCATAAATACCAAAATGGCCCAGGACTTTTCGTCAGAATTGTAGGACACGAACAAATGCTTGTGTTTTGTTCCATGCATTACATTAGAACCGGCGACAGACAACGGACCATGCAGGAATTTCACTCAGACAACATGGCGGGCATACCTGAAAGGGACTCGTGTTATTTGAGCTGCGTGCTCATGACATATATCACATATTGGGGTGTGATGGCACGCTTAGGCGCAGGATCTCACTGCGCCAGCCACCTGCAACGCGCAAAGGGGCTGCACCTGGTTCCGCCTCTGGTCTTCTTTACTCTGTCCCGACACTGGACCCAAGTGGGAGAGGAGGAGAGAGCGCGATAGATGCCGTGCAAGTCTACTGTCGCTGCAAACAAATTCACGCGCAAATCACCGCCCCTACGCCATCCATACTGTGGAGTATACGATGGGATCTGTCGCAACAACAGTCGAAATATCGTTAGTAGGAAATACAATATTCCTAGGCACATTTGATTGATACTGGAAGACAGAATTCGCTTTCCTTATTGAGGTGTTTAGAAGTTCAGAGTACTTTCTGTTGGCGCCACTCTCTTCTATGGAAATTGGAAAACAGCATGTACTATTGCGCATTTCCTGGGATTTCGGAAACAGAATTCGTTGTCTATATGCGAGTGAGATGTCTGCTCTTGCCACGAGATATTGTGATTTTCCGGTCCCAGAGTTGATAAGAGATATGGTGGTCATTTCCAAAATAAGTTGATGTTCAAAAATAGAATTCGTCTTGCCTGGCAAGAGTAACGAATTTTGAGATTTCTATACGTAGGTGTTGTTCTGTGCTGTAACGAGTTGAGGATATCGCCGACTGTCGTACTTCCAACTGAATTTTGAAAAGTAATTCTTTGGAGAAATTTCAGATTCCAGAATTCCGGTCTTTCTGTGTACCAGAATTAACGGCAAGTTGCATGGTTACTACCATATCGTGACAGGTGTTCTGAGAGAGCTTACTTTCCCATGCCGAGCCGTAGTAAAGTTTAAGTTATGATGGATCAGCACTGCCCAGTTTAATTGTTAATGAAACATACCATGATCTGTTTTCGTAAACAGAATCCCTTGTCCCTGGCTTTAGTGCAAAAATCATTTTATGTTTAACTGGCACTTATTCGTGTCAGGAACCATAAAGAATGCATCAGTATGTTTTTCATCCAATTTATTTTCAAAAAAGCGCTTTCTCAGATGAGATGGATGGGATTTTAAACTCGAATCAATATTGCTTTGGGCGATAATAAATTAGAAAGAGTATAAATTAGTGAACATCTCATTGAACTTCACAAATTGAATTCGTTACCCACGGGAGGGATGAGGGATGTGCATATTTTTGACTAAAATTTCCCGGCGCTAGATTGGGCGGTTGCTATTGCTACTCATTCGGTACTCCATCAGTACCTGCCCGATCAGCCATCTCGTTCGGGAATAAAAGATTTATCGCCGAAAATAAACGTGACACTAACTCGGCATGATATTTGCATATATGAGGTCACACAGAATTATCAATTTACTGGAATCTGCCCGATCAGCCCTCTGTTCTCGAATAAACTGTTTTTATCAGAGAATGAATGCGTCTTGTAAATGTTCTTTTTATTTTACTTTCGAGCTAACACAGATCAACGTTAATCCGTCGGAATCCATCTGATCAACCATCGCGCACCTAAATAAGGCATTTCATTTCCCAATATAGATGTGCAGTAGAATGGATAGAGCTATGTTTATTTTAATCAGCACGGAGCAATATCACAACATCAAAATCTGCCAAACCAGCCCTCTGCCTGGATAAACTTGGATTCTGTTTATAAAAAACATATGTGATATGAAACTGGTCATGCTATTTCCCGCTTGCTCTGATGCAGAGCACTATTAACCAATTAGATTCTATTCAATCATTCCCCCGCCAGAGGAAATAAAGCAGGTAACGAATTATAGTCACTAATATATCATAGATAGCATATTGCTATGCCTTGATTGTATTTTTGTGCGTTAAATTCAACTGGGGTGCAAAAAAACCGTTGCTGATGAAAAATTCGTCGACGGCAAGAGCGAACAGTCGAGTTACAGGAAGCAGTTCAGAAAAATAAGATGCAATCACTGGAACAAGAAGTTTATTAGCCCGCCGTTTCGGATTCTCACTGGAAACTATTGTCTGTGAAAGTCGCAGATAATCGTAGTGGAGCAGCTCGAATCATATTTCATATGTTTTGGCAGATTTTGAATAATCCATATTGCCCCAACTGTGAAAAACTCGGCGCCTCGGTCGGATTCGAACCCACGCAGTAAGGGGAAGACTTTAGCGCAGCCAACGCTCTAACCACCTGAGCTACGAGGCCCCGCCGGACGACGCGAGTTTAATCACATTTGGGTCAAGTTACCCGCCCAACCTACTGCAACGTCTGGAATCCACCAAATCTGATACAGTAAGTTGACTGCCCAAGCAGGATTTCCTAAGTAATTCACCTAGAATCCACCAGATGACTACCAGGCTCACGTAATTCATAGATGTTTTGGTAGATTTTGAATAATCCATATTGACCCAACTGTGAAAAACTCGGCGCCTCGGTGGGATTCGAACCCACGCAGTAAGGGGAAGGCTTTAGCGCAGCCAACGTGACAGCGACCCAAATGGCCGAGTAATCATTACGCCAACACCCAACACGGATGACGAAATTTCGACAATTAACGACTCGGACGCGGATTACCGATCCATTGTCGCCTAACTTACAACCCGCAGAGCTGTTAATTATAGTACGCATGTGGTTTCATGACAGCTATGTACCATAAATAATTCGTTCTTTATACTTTCATTACCTTTATCTGCAACCGCCTTTGATGATGGGTTCGGGTGAGAATCAGAAACGTCAGGCCAATAAAATTATTGTTCCAGCGATTGCATCTTCTTCTTACTCTGAAGAATTCTTCTGAAATTAGTTCTATAAATGGAAAATATGACAATTTAAGCAAACATGGGCCACTCGTAATAATTTAGTAAGATCCTGTGCTGTTGAGTAACACAAGCCAGGTCTTCTTGCCTGTGCGCTTTTTGCTGTAAAACACAGTAATAAACTTGGTCAGCGGAAACTATTTCACCGCACTGGAAATTGGAAGGAGGAAGCAAATGTATACATATATATGTAGTCCCTACGGCCTGCTATAATTTTTCACTGTCAGGCGCAGTGGACTATAACCGGATACGAAAAGCAGCAGCCCAAATGGCGCCGGATGAGTCATTAGCATGCATTCTTAATATTCATAAGATCACTCTCTGGTCAAGTATTAATGCTAGAACTGCGTCTATACATAAGTAGGGCGGATAAAACTGTCCATAAGCATACAACAGGGCAATTTTATTTATTATCCACTAAAAAGGCAGCATTAAACGCCTGTTCGGATCATTCGCAGAGAGCACTTGTCAATGTTGCTTCTGATGATAATAAAGAAAATGAGGGTGGAATTTGCTCTTCACTCCCAACATGTCATGTCCACGCCATCCAAAGAGAGAAACTGGTTGGAGAACGTTTTTATTTCCTAAAAATTATGTTTACCGAAGATCCTCATTCTGGAAACATATTTGCCCATGCGATAAAGTGACCCAGATGGTCATATGTGGCATGTACTTCCGAAGAGAGCACACTGTGCCGACTGGAATCATCAAGAACTGTCGACGTCCGATGGCTTGGATAGTCATCAAATTGGAAGAGCGAACAATATGGCAGTCGACCATTGACACCATCAACAGCAATGCATTCGACGACCCTATAAAAGCCGCCTTCGATGGCTACCGGGTTTTCCAACGTCAAATGAATAACCTAGTTAAACATTTTAATACAGCATGTTTATCGCTCTGAAAAGGTATGAATCTGCCGGTTTTCACAGGAAAATAACATTTAATAGGAATCGGCCAGTCCAGGCATTTTGTCAGGGAGAGAGGAATATTGCCTCCAAATTTGATGGAAAAAGGAACTTAAAAGGAAGCTTCCGCATTACTCGGGTGTAGAGCAATATCATGTCACTGTAATGTAAACAATCAGCTTTCCAGCCGAAAAAAAACAGTTATTCGAATTGTGCAAACCAGTGGGATACGAAAGTGCCCATGCTACTTTCCATTAAATCGGTCATTTGGCAATAATGTGATATGTTGCTGATCGCGATAATTTACATCAACATTAACCATCCTTTGGAATATGAAGTTGTAAGCCCCGAGAGATCAAATCGGGTTTTATCTTTGAAAATAAATGCGGCATGTTACTGGTCATGCTATTTAAATTCGGACTGGCACTGGGAAATACCAGATATTGGCAGCTGTGCTTTCAAGCCATTTACCATGAAAAAAGCATTCTGTCTCCGAAAGAAGATGTGAAACAGCAACAATAGTACTATTTTCCATTTATTGTTGCATAGGAAAGTGAAAATCAATCACAGTCCGCGATCAAACAGTTCTCGTCAATAATAAATACTTTAATCACCAAAATAAGTCCAATATTGGAGTAATCACGCTATTTTCCATACATTCTGGCATAAGACAGTAGAAATCATCGGAGTCTGGAATTTCATCATTTTTGCAGGGAAAAGGTATTCTACATCCGGGGCTTACTGTATCATAATTATTCGAAGACATGTGCCGCGAGACACATAGCATGCAGTTTTTCGTCAGTCGGGGATATAGCAATAAGAGATCATCAGAATCTGCAAATCGGAAATTTCGACGAGTTAAAAAGTCTTTGTCTTCAAAACGCAATCAGTATAAAAGGAATAGTGATATTTTAAATTTAAGCGCGTCCACAGCTATAAAAACCCATGGGTAGCGGTCCGATTGGCCATATCGACGGACCAAAACGTATTATCTATCAGGAATTCGCTGTGATATTGAATTGACCTCGCTATTTTTCCTTTATTCTACAACAGGACGACAAGGATTCACCACAGTCTGCGTTCCTGCAACTCTCGCCGAGAGAAAGCAAATCGATATCTGAAAATAAATACGACATTGTACGGGTCAGGCTCTTTCCATCTTATATTGTCACACAGCAACAACATTTTATCGGAATCTGGCCGTCAACCTCCTGGTAAAAGAAAGCATTGTTCTCTCAGATAAAATACATGCGGCATGAAGGTATTCATGATAGTTTTCAGCTCATAAGATCTGCAGTGAGATAAGCTGGATCGGAAATGCTGACGTGAAAAGATATTTGACATTCAGAAATTCGTGCAGCATGGGAAACACCTTCCCATTTTACATCTAACCGCTAACTTTTATCATTGCACAAAGCAATATTTATCTATCGGAATCTGAAATTTATTCCTTCTTACCACTGAAATAATGTTCTCTCTTTCATATGTCACAGGCTAGTCAGTCTTCTCATCATCTCTCGTAAAGATAGTAAAAAAGAAGACAGCATTTAATGTTCTGCGTAGCACAGTTTTTGTCAAAGACGATTCTGAAAAACTGCTGTTATTTGCTATC
>CACRXP010000306.1:155559-238241 GCA_902702965.1 Spirometra erinaceieuropaei
AGACTGCCCTCTTTCAAACCCTCCTCTTCGTTCTCGAATGCACGCGAACTCGACGACGATCTGCCACCTAGCTGCCAGCGGCATAGCCGATCGTTCCCATAGCCAGTTAAACCCCCCCCCCCCTGTGTGCCACACAGGACCCAACAAACAGCATTCCTTGGGATTGGCGCAGCACTGGCTTCGGAATTGGACTGTAGCGCAGCTGAACTGATTTTCGGGACTACTCTCCGATAGGCAGGAGACATGGCCAGCCCAATATCTCGTAGTGCCGACAAGAATCCAGACAACCTTGTGTACTGTCTGCGGCAATTTATGTGCTCGCTTATCCCGGTTCTGCCATGAAATCCAGCGGCCAAATCCTATGTCGGTAAGGGCTTGGCCAGCTGCACTCATGCGTTCGCTCGGTCTAACTCTGCCCGCAGGCAGCTGGACCCATCATAAAGAAAAACCGTTTCGTGTGCTCGCATGCAATATCTAGACTTGCCGGATCCTTCTCGGTGACAAAAACGACGTGGTCAGCATCAACCGAGTCGGAGCTGATGTCGCAGAGAAGCCGCCAGACCTGTGCTAAAGACGGAAATATGCTGATACCCTACCCCGGCCTTCTTCACCGCCACTACTTTCTTCCCCTCCCCCTACTTTACCTTTCATCCCTCCTTTCCGTCTACTTCCTACTCTGCCAAGATCGCAATCCCCCACTTAAACCTCGACCAACTCCTTCCTACCGCAGCACTCACTCGATCGTCTCCCTCTGCCATCTCTGTTTATTTCGACCGCAGCACACATCAAATTCACCTTCCTGATCATCAATTTACTCACTTCTTTTAGACTTCTGTATACCCTTCGGAGTCGTTTTACGCCGCCCTCCGATCTCGGAGTGGGGGCCCTGTGTCGAGATTTCGGACAGAATGACCTCCAACATTTTCATTCCTTTTGAATGAATGTCCAGCTTGTTTTATCGTGATGGACACACTACCGCAGGTCAACCCTCGCATCACCAGCGTGCTTTATGATCTGGTCACTGGATATCTTGAATATTAACTTTATCAATTTATTGGTTTTTCTTATTGCCGTTCTTTCTTGGTGTTTGCAAGATAAAGTCTGCTAGTTCGTAAAAACAACATAAGTATTATCATGTCTAACCCATAAAAGGAGGGAAATGACTCAGAGTACGACGTGGCCATCCCTAACACCGACTACGAGTAAAACGCAACAATCCAAGTCGTCAGAGAACTCAATTACTGCAGAGCTCTGAGCGTATGAACGACCGCGAAGTTGATACCGCCAGAACACTATAGAATTGCACTCCATATTGTTGCTGATGGTTCAGTATATCTTAGTATATTTTTCAGCCATATAAATTGACTTTGATGACCATATTCAAATTGGCACATACGGGATAAGTTTAAAAGCATACGTATTAATATACTGTTTCCAGTGACATAAACTTCCTAAAATATTATTGTAACAATGAAAACTGCGACCCGGGGATCCATAATAGGTGCCTAGTATAATGTCTAATAAAAAGTATGCGAGTTAGAGTTAGGTAAGTGCAAAGAGCTGATTTGACGTTACAAAGCCTTCTGATTGTTCGAGTCGTATTTCCCAAATAAATGCAAAATCAACAGTTCGACCGTCGTTGCAGACGATGAGTTGTACGTCAGTTAGTTAAAAGTGGCAATAGGCTTGCACAGCGTCTACCGCATTCTCTCATCCTCCCCCCCCCCCGCCTGGATCCGAGTCAAGAAGACCGAGAACGGGAGAGGTTGCAGGTGGCTGGCACAGCGGAAGCCTACACCCAGGCGTACCATCAAAATACGCATCTAGTTTATGCTTAAATGGATCTGTAGTGTCCTCCTGGAAAGAATGCGCGTTCCCTATATCCGTACCATACTGAGGCAAATAAAACTGCGGTGGAACGGCCACGACAAGCGCCTGAGCTACCGCATACTCGACGACAATGTAGCTGCGAGTGATCATAGAAAACGGGTGCAAACGGGTGCTAGCCACAGCCGAAGCAGTGGCCATTCGACTAGCGAACCCAGCACTCTGTTGTCAGAAGACGCTGACACAAGCCGTCCCGACGCCCTGGAAGCAGTCACGCGCACTTACAGCGCTTGCAATCCGGAACCACTCTCCTTCCCCCCTCCCACCCCAACTCCACCGTCCTCAACACGCTGACTCCGTCATGCGGGCGGCGTGGGAACATGGAGTCAGATTAACCCTGCCCCTCAGACGCATTTATATACTGTCTACAATTAGAATGATCATTACCTATGCAAATGTATCGGCTTGATGATGAGTTATCGAAAACATATTTTCGCCAACTGACTCTTCGGTCATAGAAAAGGCTTACAAAAAGTTCGCTAAAAGGACATTTTGAAGACAACTTAAAGACCTGTTAATTAAACCTGAAGACCAAGCGTTCTTATGAGAATCGCCCCAACCCCTTTAACCACTGCCCCAAATCAGACTTCCCACGACTTCATCCATGTAACTGTTTGAAAAAAATGACAGCCTCTGTAATCCTTTCAGTTATCCCATTTGCACTGATAACTGTCAATAAGCCTACCTCGTTCCATACTCTCCCAATGTTCTGAGATCAGAAAACTGTATCCTTTAATCTTTAAAATCCCAACCCCCGAAGATCATTCTTGACAATCCATATGCCAGTGGTTCTCGAACCGTTGTTAGTTATTCCTCAGATGATATCGATTAACAGTTTAATTAGTTACCTCCAATCATTTTAGAACGACGACCATAGCCACAATATTTAGAATACATTAGATATTGTATTACTGTGTTAAGTTTGCAATAAATATGATGGCTCAGTCCGGAGCCGCGCTTTCTAGATAACTACGGGTGTCATATGTGCAACTGACTATTGGCTATTATCCGCCAATTTCTGATTTCTCTCTTTTAGAAGATTATTCTGATTTCCGTCTTCAAAAGCACAAAAGTACTCGTGATGGCGATCACGTTCCTTATGATTGATCTTCACTAAACCACTTTTTGCAATATCTGAATGTCATTCCACTCTTTAGAAATTTCTATTTCGCATGTGTAACTCGTCCTCCGAAAAGGAAGGCTAACCTTGTTTGCATCAACAATCCTCAAAACTCGTCGTCCAGTGGTGATGCGCAACTTCGTGAAATTCTTAAAGCAGCTTTTCGAATCTGCCTTCGGCGTTAAAATATTCGATGAACAGCGACTTTGCTGAAGTGAACGGACCTTCGAACCCCTACCGTTTACATTTCGGTCCTTCCAAAATATTGATTTTCCCAACTGGTTTCTACCGGTCAATTCACCAAGCGAAAATCACACCTTGGACCTGATCCTTGACAGTGACATTGCTTTTATTTTTGTTAATTTCAAGACAGGACCTTTCTAAAAGTAATCATGTACTAAGTCACCATTGCCTTCTGCCCGTCTTTTCAAAAGGGCCATAAGGTCCGAGGCGTCCTGGAATTCGATCTCGTAGAAAACGACTTAGTGAAAAACTTTCTTGGATCATCAGACTGGCACGGCTTTCTCTCCAGTAATAATGCAACAGTTCTATGTGACTTTACATCGGTTGCCTCTAAAGGCATTTGTACTACTTAGACGTCTCCTGTCTAACTCTTTTGACTTCATCGTTCTTCACTTTCTTTTTCTAAGATAAAAGAAGTCGAGGCGACATTTGCGAGAGGTGTCCACAAGTTATTTATCCGCCCACCTGCATATCGCAGACATTCCGAATTAGTTCCGAAGATGCGTCATGCGCGCAACAGGCGGAGAGCATCACTTGCCGTTAGTGGTCCGAACCGTGTGAGATCTGCATGAACACATTTTCCGTCGTCGGTCTTTCTGGAAGCGCCGACACGAAATTCTACCTTTGAAAAACATTCTCAGCACTTTGTCGATTACCTTCGTGGCCTTTTAAGTCCTCCCAAGTTTATACCCTAAATGAACTGCTGGTTTTCGGAATGGGTTTCTCTGTTCAGGCAACTTGCCAGTCATTTCTGCAGTCAGGCAAAAGATATTAGGATCGTATCTGCTGCGCTTTGGCTGTGTAAATCGGTTCCTTCCGGTTCACAAATTCATTTGCAAGGCCGTCCCGTCCCAGTTGCTCCTATTTTCCTCCCAAGAGCGACAGTTTTTTCTCCTTAAAAACTCACTTGTCACATTCATTGTAAACATTTTCAATTAATCATTCTTAAGAGCGTTTTCATCACTCATCTTCATACCGCAATCTCAGATGCTCCTACATACGCACAACAGCATACCATCCTTCATTCGCCAGTTCACACAAACACTTTAATCGGCAACTCAAGGTTCCGTTCCGCGTTTACGTGTTTGTTCCCACGGATAGCATTACCAGACCACTAAAATCACCTCATAAGGTGCCTCTGGGTCCTATCGTACACCACCGGGCAATTCATATTGACCCAACTGTGAAAAACTCGGCGCCTCGGTGGGATTCGAACCCACGCAGTAAGGGGAAGGCTTTAGCGCAGCCAACGCTCTAACCACCTGAGCCTCGTAGCTCAGGTGGTTAGAGCGTTGGCTGCGCTAAAGCCTTCCCCTTACTGCGTGGGTTCGAATCCCACTGAGGCGCCGAGTTTTTCACAGTTGGGTCAATATGAATTATTCAAAATCTGCCAAAACATCAATGAACCGGGCAATTCACAAATTCCTGTAGCGGTCACACTGAGATGCCTCCGGTCGACTGCTTGAATGTGGCTCATATCGACTCTCCCTAGACCGCCCAGACATGTAGTCTTCTGCACGCGCCAAAGTGTCTCCTACCAAGCTTCCGCTTCTGACTGACGACCTCCTAACTCCATAACCTATGAGCAGTAGTCGTCGTGTCCGTTTTCCTGGTCGCTACCAGTTAGTACACAATGCATTGTAATTTTATTGTCCAATTCCATTCCAAGCCTTCAAACTGAGTTCTTCCAGGGTCCGCGTGTTGTAGTGGCGAAATGCTTTCAATTTTAATGTGCTAAAAACGATAGATAACAATGAAATTTGATAATGAGTCTTATTCAAGCAGTCACTTTGTGGCTTATTTGCTCCTCCTCAAATAGCGGTCGTCAATGCGATGGCGGAGAGGTTTGTATGTATTGTACATCTTCTTGCGACCTACTGTTTTTTCGCACTGAGTAGAGGCGTCTTTGGTCTCGCGTCCAGTCTTACTCCCTCTACTGGCATTTTAAAGCCCGTTTCAGAAATACCATAACGAATGCTCAATATTCTGTCGATACCATAGCTTCTCTAAAAATACACTACAGCAAAAATGTAATTTCTAGAAAAAATCCTTCAAAAAGTCAACAGACACGATACGTTTTCTGGGTAGTCGGACTATAAATACTTCGAGCCCTTATACGTTTAGAAAAACTTCCACATGAAAACATGATAAGACGGAATTATCGATCAATTTTTAACAGAGCACAGTGCTTAGGTAGCTTTAATAGCAGACACGAAATAAAAAGAAATGCATATCGGCGAACGTCTATGTGATTTCGTGCCGGCGATGGGAAATGCAATATGAAGGGCAGGCAGTATATGATCCGTCCACAGCATTTTCTACTTTTTTATTGGCGGCCAGAGAAATGCCAGGGGGGGACTAGCTACGTTGAGGGAAAGAATAAAAAAGACAAACAAAAGGCGATGATTGCCATTACGCAGATGGCATTCACCGTATTTGCACAAGTCTCGCTTGCAGGCAATACGACGCATAAATTAGAGTGACGTGAAAAGTATAAAAAGAGGGGGGCGGGGCAGTGAAGTAATTCTCTTAATATCAGCAATGTTGGCTGTGCGGAACGGTTGGAACTAGTGACTGGGATATCAGGACAGTTCACGATGCTGCTTGGTTCGAGAAAGATGGGGGAAGGTTGGGCTTGGCACTCTAGAAGGTGATTTAAATGCAAATACCGATTACAAAAAGAAATATTTGATTTGTTTTGTAAACTGTCCGTAAGGAAAATAGGCGCAATATATTATAAATAACTTAGAGATTAATTGTTGGGTAAATGCAAAGGGACATTCTCAGCCGAGTTTTATGTCGTAAAACTAAGTATTTTATGACCCCTCGTTGGGTTAGCGTTAATTATTTTCTAACAAACAACTTAACTCATTCAAATAAAAGTTGTGCGAAATTCCTAAAAGTTTCCTGCACACGATATCCACAAATAGGTGCCTCAGCTACTCTCGTTCCCTATTTTCAACGATCCAATCGTTTTGGACGTGCACACATGCAGATACTACTGTCATGACTCCGAGTCGGTTTCTACATTTTATCGCGAAAACAAAGCATCGGTGTTGGCGTACCTTGTTTGCTAATCTATAAATAAAACTTTTACAATGGGAATAGCGTACGATGCTTTAAATGTCCTGAGCTTATCTGTATATGTTCGACCTTCAGTAAAACCCCCACTCTAAGAGGTTTCGCAAATGACGAAACTCCCGTTTATTCTACATTATGTTTGGCTGCCACCTATGACAACACTAAGAGTTACGACGTATGCACTATCGTCTGACACTACTGAATCCCTGAATTTCAGTAAACGACCACAGGGGAACTCAGGTGTGCACGTCTACTCTTCAACAGTGAACTCTCCTTTCGCATCCTAATTCTTCCTAATAACCACACACAGATTTGCCAAGACTCTGACATTGGCATTCTTGGATAGCAGATGGATGGATATAATTTGTTATTAATGCGAAGCGAGTGCGAAGCAACGCCAGATGTTTAGTCAAAAGGACAAGAGCTCGGGCTTTGGTTCACTAGATGACGATCTGTATGTAGCTCAATCTAATCACCCCTGGGTTACCATACTCGGGCAGTCGATTGGTGCACGGAGAAGGAAAACGAGAATAAGGCTGAACGTGAGGAAGAATTCATTTTCACGTCAAATCGGAGCATTCTAACGTAATTAATCTGTCGCACGGGCATCTACTGCGAGGTGCTATCAGCTGTGACTTGAAATGTTGGTAAATGAGGGGGTAACTCAGACCCGTTCGGGACTAGAAGTCAGGTTGCAATGGGTCCCTTTTAATGAGGGTGTTAGCGCTCCCCGTTTTTCCCCATTAAAATTTCCTTAATACGCTTAAAATGGAACAGAGACCGAACCAGACTTTAGTAATGTTGGTATTGATTTTAACACTACACCTGCTTATAGACTTCGTCGGAAAATATATACCTCTGGCGATATTGAGAAAAAAGCCGACGGAAATCAGCTGATGTAAGTGAACATCATAATACGAACAAAGGGCGTATGAAAGCATTGAAGATTACACTTTGCAGACTGAGACAAAAAACATAAAAACAATATTCCCCAATGTTGGGTGTGGTGATAAAACCTATTGTCATAGTCACTACCACACCTGTTTCGCCAGAGGCCTAAAACGCGACCCGATCTAGTCATTTCCAAGTCAATTGGCTGCGAATTTCGTATAAATATCGACTACAGTACATGGGCTTTTGTTTAGTGAAAGGGTTGGAGTAAGGGAGTAGAATTACTGTTAGGGATTTAGGGTTTAGTATTAAAGTTAGTATTTGGGGGTAAGAAGTTTAGGGTTAGGGTCTAGAACTATGGTCTAGGGTTTGGCTACGGTTACTATTAAGGGTTCTCCGGTTTATCAGATGGGGCCGTGTTTTTGGCCTCTGCTTCTGTTTCCTTCATCCTGTTTGAATACCGCTCGACTGAGTTTTCGCAATCAGTACGACTTAATATTGAATTATTACCTGCCTTCAAATAAGGTATAAATTTCTGATGTAGGCGGGAAAGGAGTAAGAAAACCTTTTTTATAAAAAACTAAACGCCATGTATCCACAGAAGTAGAGAGAAGGGTAAACAGCAGGCACAGGAGGCCTTAAACCAGTAGGTGGCGAAATCAATCAAACAAAACAACGGAACTTCAAATGGCCAGAGGGGTTGAATAAACCCTAGACTGCATGACATTCATTCACTATGTCAAAATCTTGCGTAAAACACTTTTTTAAATACATAGTGCACCTTTTGAATCCAGTTTTTGCAGGAAAAAGCAGTACTCGTTGTCGGAAGGGTGACATTTCTCTAATTCCAGATGACTTCCTGTGAATAGCAACGGAGCACTAACCCCGCATGTTTGCGTGCATGTTAGACCAAGCGATGAAAGTTCGTGAACACAGCTATCGCGATCTTCAAAGTCAATTCTTCGGCGCATGCAAATCATGCGAAACAGGGTGTGAATAAGTAACTTTTTTTCCCTAAAGCACGAGCGTTTCCAAACTTACAAATAAGTATATGTACATCTGTGTAACTTTATTTTCCGTGACATGAAAATAATATCGAGAGACGAATACTCGCTTAGCCACACAGGCATCCCCTAGGCAAAAACAAATACTGTAGAAGCACCCACAGAAAGGCTGAGCATGTCTTCGTCATTGACATTGAGGTTATAATAAGAATGCCTACATTGTGCGATTAAATCCTCCAGGGGGGAAATGGTCGATGCGTGCCCAAGACTCATACTGTGTCTACGAGGTCAACGAAGCTCTCAAGTACGCGGCAGGGTTGGGAAGGCTAAATGTTTGGTAAAAGTAGTTGGCAGTTAAGCTCATAACTAGCATGTAGGACGCAGTCACACCACGCGTAAACATGTAAGTTTGCGTGCAAGTTAATGAAAACTATGGGCTTTGGTCCTAACAGTTAAGCAACAAAGACAGTTGTTATGTGTGAACTGATACTACACTGCTGCATGCAGCAAAGACACATGTTGCACATAGGAAATACCACACATCTCGCGGGAGACAGTTGGAATCACAGAATGCATACGATGCGGACCACCTACCTGACCGCCACAGCAGGCCTTTGTGACTTCAAGTTCGTCTTGCAGCTGATCCAGCCGCTGGTACAGATCCATGACCTCCTGCTTTTGGGCGTTAAGGCTTTCTTGCAGCGCAGACGATGCCCCGTCAGCATGCTCCTTTGCAAGGTAAAAGGGCATTACATTACTCTTCGGAGTTTGTTTTAAACAATGCCTTAGGCTCACTGTGGTCATATTGGTGTCTATAGGCGCAAAGGTATCTAGGACTTAATGGAGGCAGTGATACAACTGCCGACAGCCTAACTTTAGTCACAGAGGGTTGTGACAGGGGGGTATTATTTGCTGACAATGCAGAATTACCTTCATTAGAAATGACGACAGGAAAGTAAACAGGCAAAAAATACTGCTCGTGCTACTTGTTGGCAGAGACGGAGTATGTTGCGGAGAGCGCACGGACCAAGTTGGGGGAGCAACTGACGAGGCAGACTCCGTCGCGGCTACGTTAACTCGGCTGAATGCGCCAGGGTTTTAGTTGATATCCGCGTTGTCAGTATGGGGAACCGTTCAATATTTGAGTCATTTAAGCTTAGTATTTCCCAATATAAATTCACGGACAAATAGCCTTACCTACCTGCTTCGGGATTCAAAACAGTTGGTAGGGACTTTCGCGCTAAATCAAAGTTGCCTCCGAACTGTTGAACAGTCTTATTTTACAATGCCTCCACGTTAAAAGTCATCCTGAAAAATGTGGGGGAATTTGACAGAAGAGCTAATCCCCGAATGCCGCAGAAAACTTTTGGCGGTGGCTTGTCTAATAAGTAGAGACCAATTTAGGCGTAGGCTGTTGGCAAACGCCACGCATGACATAACACTAATTCTTCAAAGATATTTCGGCGTGGAGTTAACCAAAATACAACTCTTGAACGTTATTCCATTTTTCCTATCATATTTTCCTAGTTTTTTTGCATAGACAGACACTGTACATTTAAAACTGAAACTTACTCAATTACAGCCACTTTTGACGTTTTAAAAACTTTTCGCCTTTCTAAGAGAGTTGGTATTTCTAAACAATGTAATACTACCTCTAATATTTATTTTATGTTTCAATTCCCTTCAAGTTGTTCTTTATTAATATAGATAGTGGGCCCATGCATTGGTGTGGGTTTACGAATGATCAGCAATCATTCGTAAATCCCGACATCTTTCATCAACCAGGTCACCTCCTGTACAAAAGCCTTTTTGCCAGGCAAATTGAAGAACTAGTGGAAAAATACACGGGCATCGGTAGCGGCCGGGTCGTCGAAAACGTCGGGTTCTAAATCTCTGCACGCGTTGCTGAATTAGTGAGTAAAAGAGTTGCCCAAATTTATTGTCGCACATACAGTGTCCAAAGGAAATTCTTCTGTAGTCGCATATAAGGCATTATTGGAACGCAAGAAAGCAAAACTCACAGTCTCAAGTGCCAACCCTCATCCCTGAAATGATATTAAAGTTCAACTCGTAGGGGGCACTCAAACCTGAGCTGGAATTTCTTGAGACAATACCCTCGAAAATAACAATAAACGTATATTTCTCAAAGAGAACTGGAACTGATCGGATCCGATCAGGACTTAGCGCTTCAACGAACCATAAATAACAATGCGACGTTTACACTTTAAAGGTACAGTAGAAGACAAGAATCTGGCATCTATTTAGGCGATAGCAGACTGACAAGGCAGAAATGATTGAGGCGTTACCAACTACGACAAGAGATTCTTTAATGGCTCAAAACGGGATCTCCAGTCGCAGTTGAACGACCGTATACCATTCTGCAATCAGGATGAGTTGCGGAACGACACTTTCATGTGACTCGTTTTTCGTTTAGCAGCAAGCATAAATTGATCTAGTAATTTAAGCATAGAAGTCCATGGATTTAAATAATTTTGCTTGAAAAGGTAACTTAATAACCTTGTCGGAGAGGCTGAGTTGCAAGTCCAGCACCCGTTGTCTTAACATTGCCTCGATAAGTTTCGCCCGATTTGTTCGTGAGATTATCCAGCGTTCCAAACATCTCAAGAGATGGAAACAGATCTCGGAGTCGCTGCATGCCAAGGTCGGTGGTTCCAGCGACTTCTGTAGATGGCGGCGTTTGCTATCCAGCAAGAATTGCAATGCCCCAATCAGCTGCAGACCGGCCGGATTAGTGGCATCCTGTGTGTCTGCCTTGATCGGAACTGGGAGTTTGCCGAACTGCTGTTTCGATTCAAGCTTTAGTTTTTCAGTTTCAAAGTCCGCTAGCTTTGCCTCCGCCTCCACCAACTGCTCCGAGGTCTTAATGAAACGTTCTTGCAGAGCTGAAAGCACTCGACGGAGTTCAGCGCAGGCGCTCGATTGGCAAAGACCAACCGGTGGCTTTAATTGAATAGAAATTTGGAGTTTTTAAAGGATAAATCTTTCAGGGCAGAATAGCATCATAGGCAAAATGATCACTGGTTTAGACATGTACACGCACAATACTGGTATATGGGGATTTGCACTAGTTAATACACAAACTTCTAGTCTCAGGATGAGAGCAAAGTAGAGTTTCACATAAATATCCAAACACAATAAAACCAGCTGTGTACACAGAACCGGTTTGAGAAGACCATAAAAACAGTTAACAGCTCCTGGAAAACCCACTCTCGAAACACCTTCCATCTAATTGAGCGCATTTGTGCGGAGAAGAAAAAATGTAAGAAGATAATCTATATTCCTGTGGTTAGGGCGAAAAACATGTCCGTTGGTCTACCGCGGAGCGATGATGTGTCAGGCAAACACCCAAACTGCAACTTGTTTTAAGAAATTTCCGGCCGCGGAACT
Organism: Spirometra erinaceieuropaei; assembly: GCA_902702965.1. Lineage (NCBI taxonomy): Eukaryota > Metazoa > Platyhelminthes > Cestoda > Diphyllobothriidea > Diphyllobothriidae > Spirometra > Spirometra erinaceieuropaei. Next base: position 167,194 of record CACRXP010000306.1, read on the forward strand.
GCATAGCTTCCCCGCCCACACGTGGCCCCGTCTTCTAGGTGTGGCCAAGCGTGGCTGGACGTGGCAATGGCCAGGCCATATTTTAAGAAAGTTCAAGAGTCATTTCAGTCGATTAGGCGAAATCTTTTGTGTTCACATGTTCCGCATTTACCTAAATATGCGTTAATTTATCCAGAAGGTGCCTAGAGTCCTCAATGGTATGGGGATGGTAATTTGCCAGGATAAGCCGATTAGGGTGCTTTTGTTTAAGTGGGCCACTTGAAAGCCATTTTTCTGCTGCTCGGCCGGACACTCCCGACGAAGTGGTACGTTTTCCCACGTCGATTTCATGTCCTTCGCGCCTTTATGGTCTTACTTACGCCATTGCTAGTCTCTGTTATGTTATGCAAGTAGGTTTATTAACTTAATTGCAATTTTCATCTCACAGTGAGTGTTTAAAGTGTAGTTAAACTTTTTTATGTTGTTTTATGCCCATCAATGAAAGTAGTCACGAAGCGCAAGTATTATGGCTTTCATGGGAGCACAATTTACAAGCGAATTGCGGGTGAGAGGAAGGCATATTATGCGCGGATGGGTGGTCTCTCCGTTCCCTATACGTCGTCGGTGGTAGATCAACCACCGGAACCAGAAATGCTCGAACCAGTCCCAGAAGTTTACACTGGTAGTCATCTTACTTTGTTACTTACTAGCAGGTTTAGAACCCGTAGACATAAGCGAAGACGCGGTCGCAGGCAAATGCTTTCTAGCGGATTTACGGGAATGCTGCCCAAATACCACTATCCACAACAAAGAATTTCCATCACTTCTCGGTTCATGTCGGCGATGGAAAAGATACACACCTTTTTTAGACCACATCCATGTATGCATATGCCGCTACCTGCTCTTGTTTGTCCCTAAAACGGGTCCGAGGCAGACACGCTGAACCAACACCGGGGGCCAGATCAGGACGCGACAGGCATTATTCAGCTACACACCCATAACAAGCATGTGGTGGCATGCCTAGGTGCGGGCCCACGCCGCGCCAGCCACCTGCGCCAGATCACGCCTGCGGTCTTTTTGACTTTGTCTTCATATCGGGCTGAGGTGGGCGGGGAAGTGGAGTGCGGCAGATGCTGTGCAAGTCAATTATTACTATGAGCTAATTCACGCGCAAGTCACCGTCCTTGCGTCCACCATGCTGTGGAGCACGACGGCCGACATAGTCGGACTTGACGTTTGAACTGTCACCCATTCTTGTGAAGCGAAATAACCAAGTCAGCCAAGCAGCCGTCCTTCTGGAGATATCAAAGACCACCTGTTGACCTGGCTAGCAAAAGCGAATTCAAAGAGCGTTTTTTTTCTAACTTAATCCTTCTGCGCTGCGTTAGCTAACCGAATGAGTAGGAGCTAAATAAAATCTTCAAATTACTCTACCAGATGTATCGATGTGCAAAATTTGTTACGGTCATGCATGCGGCAACTACAAAAGCCTTAGTTCTACAGCCCGCGCCGACCGCACACCCGGGTTAATCCATTAATCCTTGCCTGAGCCTTTCGCCCTCCAACCGTCCCAACCTACTCTCGTCTCCTAACGAACCTAGCCAGTGATCCCGCTCACTACACCATTACAGTAATGAATATTTGTTGGTTTAGTAGGCCTCATCAGTCAAGGATACTCTAATTCCAGACTACACAGCGGATATTTGAAATTGCCATTGTGTTCTCTGAAAATTGTGCAGTGTATAGGGGGCTGAACTTCTAACCAACAGGTCGTGAGATCGAGCCTCCGGGTGTTCCACACCTCGCGGTTGGACATGGCAGGTTGATGGCGGATACCAAACCAGAAATGGCCAATCCAGTCTTTGTCGGTAGTTCTATTCTGCCTATATTACGCGCCACTGTGCGGCTGCTAGGCCGGGATCGGGAAAACGTCCCAAAGCACAACGGGACGAGTGGGTTCGTAACGCTTGAAGAATTGTTTTTTTTTCAGAAGACGAAGATGCGATCACTGAAACAAGACATTTATTGGCCTGACGTTTCGGATTCTCACTCGAACCCATCCTCAGAGACAGGACTGCTGAAGCCAGCGCTCACTTACAATGTAACGCCGGAAACGGTTGATTGCCAGCTAGAGTTTAACATAAAAATCGCTCGACAGACATTTCAAATATCTCCAAACCACTTGGTGACTTAAATGCAGATAAATGAATGCATGCAACTCATCGTGATAAACACTTACTAAATCATTACTATCATGCTCATTGGTCCACTGAGTTGAAACCAAGTCAGCATAATTCATGTTCTCCATGGCAGTTTGTTGCTGCTGCTGACGTCGACGCCTTCGGAGCGTAGCATCCTGCGTGGAGGCCTCGGAGAACTCACGCAGCATGTCTTCGTAAAGAGCCTTTTGGTGAAAGAAGGATGCTTGAAGTGCAAACTTCATATGCTCGCTTTCATTTTAAACGTGGTCTGCATGAAAATTATACTAAGATGTAAGCGACAAGGAATTATTATGCTTACCTGGAGGCGCACGCTAGCCCGCTGGGCGCATGATTCCGAGGCCTGCAGGTGTGACATACGATCATGCAGAGTTCGGTGCTCTGCCTCTAGCTGCGCAATTCTCGTTGCTTGCTCCTGTAGACGCACACGGTCCAGATGACTGGCCTCGAGCAGGGCTGCATTCTGGGCCTCTAAGCGAATGACCTAGGGAGAGAGTGTGGACACCGCGTAACACCTGATCTAGCCAATTAGAATTAAAGAGCTTAGCACCTAACTGAGAACGACCGGGCAATGTCCTTAGGCAAGTGCCAGGCAACTTCCGCAGCCAGTTAATATGCTACCTCATGAAATGTGTTTTTAATTCGAAAAGATAACCTAAGAAGGGTTGTTATACTGGTTACTGCATCGCACAATGTTAAGATATTGCAGTCACGTCAGGATGCCGGCTTTCGAACGCGCTCTTTATCGACCGCCTGTGTAAACTACATTCCCTAAAAAAAGACTACTTATGCAGTGCGAATTTTTTCCATTGGTTTTTACACCGCCATGCATCCAAATATATTTTTTAGAAAACAGCACGAAAAATATTTGGTTTTTTACTGGCCCAGTAGCAAATTAAGTTTTCCTTAATTTTTTTACTTGAAGAAAGAGTGCTTTTCGCTTTTAGAAAATTCATAATTATGAGACTTTTCATTTCCTAAAAATGACTACTTATGCAGTGCGAATTTTTACCATGGGTTTTTATATCCTTATGAATCGAAACATATTTTATAGAAAATATGCATAAAAACATTCGTTTCCTTACTCATTTAGGTGCAAAGTATGTTTCCTTTAAATTTTGTGCCTGAAAAAGAGTGATTTTCTGTTTTAAAGACTTTCTCAATTTCTGAATAATTTTGAATCTAACTTTCTGTTACACTTACATCCAGGGTTTCCGAAATACGAGCTGTTTACTTTCCGTGCAAGGAAAATCATATATTTACATATGCTGTTATGAAGGGGACATATTGGGCTCATATAATTTTGTAATGCATGTGAACCACATTGTCCGCTTTATGGGCGGCATTAATATATACGCAGATACCATCTTGAAAAGTCTCATGATTATGAATTTTCTAAAAACGAAAGTCTGTTTTCTATAAGATATATTTGGATTCATAAGGGCGTAAAAACCAATGGAAAAAAGTTGCACTGCCTAAGTAGCCATTATTTGCGGAATGCCGTTTACCTAGGCGGTCGATAAAGAGCTTGTTCGAAAGCCGGCATCCTGAAGTGACTGGAATATCTTAACATTGTGCGAAATGACAATTAGTATTACAAACTTAATTCAGTAATCTTGTCGAATTGAAAACGTACAGTAGGTGGGCTAACCCATGAAATGTCTACCGAAATTCCGAAATGCGTTTTCGTTTCGAAAAGATTAATTACGTAGGGTTGTAAAACTAGTCCGCCAGCAACATAGTTCTATAATATTTCAGTTACCTCAGGATGCCGGCTTTCGAAACAACTTCCTTCCGGCTTCATGCGAAAACCCTGCTCTGTAAAAAAAATGAGTGCTTAAGTAGCATGATTTTTTCTCATTGGTTTTCGATACCTCCAAAAGTCCAATTATATTTCATAGAAAACATACATAAAAATATCCATTCTTTTGCTCTTTCGGTAGATAATTACGTCTTCGTCTAATTTTAAGCTCGAAGGAGGGACATAATTCGTTTTTAAAAAAGCCTCTAATTGCGGGACTTTTACATAGCGTGAGATGGCCGTTCATAAATCATCATGTCTCTGCATTTACCAGTGTGGCTTGTAAAGTTAACAATATGAACCAAATCCACTTCTAAATTTTATGAACTCTGCATGTTCCCTCTTTATTACCGTAGAGAAATGTGTGGTTTTCCATACGCGAAAAACGCACGGCTTGTAGTTTGGAAACCCTAACTCCAAGTGTAACGGTAGAACGGGTTTAAAATTATTCGGGAATTGGAAAAGTTTTTGAAAACCGAATCATATCCCTCCTTCGAGCATAAAATTAGAAGAAGGCGTAATTGTCTACCGAATGAGCAAAAGGATGAATATTTTTATGTATGTTTTCCAGGAAATATAATTGGACTTTATGGGGCATTGAAAATCAATGAGAAAAATTCATGCTACTTTAGTAGTCATTTTTTACAGAGTGTAGTCTTTGCATGCAGCCAGAAGGAAGTTCATTCGAAAGCCAGCATCCTGACGTAATTGAAATATTATAAAATTATGTTGCAGACTGACTAGTTTTACAACCCTACTTAATTAACCTTTTCGAAACGAAAACGCATTTAGGAATTTCGGTAGACATTTCATGAGTTAGCCCACCTACTGTATTGTAGAATTTCGGTTAACAATTCACGAGATAGCACGCCTACTGCACATGTACGTATTAGAATTGCAATTTCATAAGCCAGCACAGTGCGCTTTCCTGCCAAAAAAGAGGACCCCGTATACAAAACAAACATACACCAGTTTTTTGCACAGCATATCCCCCCTGCAGAGAAGCTGGACAAAAAGCAGAGTCGGACTGCCCAGCGGCACGCATTTACTAGACTGCGCTGAGTTCGCGTGAGACCCCAACGACTGCTGTGCATGCATTTGGCGCGTCTTCGACATGGGCTTTAAAAGCACGTCGGCCACTGATCCAAATCTCATCATCCGTTGGTTCACCAGCTCGGACAGGCGACTCATGCCAGCGGAGGCAATTCTTTCCCAAGGCTAAGCAACGTATCTCTCACTAAAATAAAACTCGCGTCACGGTGGACTAGAAGTCGTGACTTTGAAGGTTGCCAACTGACGAGGTAACCCCGGTCCCTTCAGGAATGAAAGTCAGGCTGTAATGACCTATTCTAGTTGTAGCTTTTATGGCAATGTGCATGATGTGAGTTCGGATACTGAAGCATAATAGAGCGACGCGCACCGATCTCGTTACGGATGGCGATCGTTGTACCTTGGAACATCTAAAGCCTCCCCGGTGCAGGCTCATACGGGCTGTCTAGCCTTCTCAACCACTGTATCCACGTCCACCTCCGATCGTCCTGACATTGCTTTGTCATCAGAACAAGGTGGGTGCGGAGAAGAGAGTGCAGTAGATACGGCGAAAGTCTACCCCACCGCAAACTAATTCACGTCTAACTCACCGGTGTCGTGCTCACTCCGTGCGGCACGCGCTGGACGCCGTCGTTTGCGCCGGTCGAGTTGTCGAGAGGGTAAGCGACTTGTATACACGTAAGTTGCTTAAATCGACTGGCAAAAACGATAAGAACCTTCCCCGGGAAAGCTTACCATATTATGTGATTATCTAAAAATGCTTTTGCAGTCTAGAGAAGAAGAGGGAGCTACGCGGGTCGCAACGTCGCATTTAAAATATGAGAAACCTAAGGGATTTCGCGCTCTAAACTGCTGAAACTCGATAGACGACGGTTCAAACTCCACCAGAATTAAGCGAGATTAAAATAGACGCATATATTTTGTAATAGGCAAGTAAATTTGTTACTAACGAAACTTCTGATTACTTGTAATTTCCGAAGGGTTGGCCAAAGCGGACAGATATTGGGTCTGCCAGGCTTAGACTGCAACTCCGTGCCCTCATAGTGGAGAAGAGCCCTTCATTATATGGGCTAATCATGAATATCATATAAACAGTAACGGTGATTCAGTCACTTAGAACGGCTGCTTAAATAGTCACTTCTGACTTAGCTGCCCAAATCGACTGGTGACGCCCTAATCCCAGGCCGCGCGCGTGACGTTTAAAAACGCGTAAGTTAATCGTCGGGCAGCGACCCCACCGCCGCACTACGGGCTAAACTCCTGCCGACCGAGATCGCGAGTTGTCGACAACATGGGAAGGACATGCGCCATGTTTTCCTCAGCACACACAAAAAACAGGCAACTTCTAGTTTACCCAAAATGCGTACGCTTTCCCTGTAGGTAGTGGAAGGGAACATTTTTGACTACTGTGGAGTACCGGAGATCTCAATACATATGTAATATTCATCTAATGTCTTCGGTTAATTCTCGACATCGGCAATAATATACCAGAACTGTTGCGCTTCATGCGTGTATAAGGCTTCCGCCACTGGCAAAAACCCCACGACAGGAAACATGTGATGACGGCTTGTAGAGGATGGAACTGGCGCGCATTCAGTCTCGAGGACAGCCAACCGCCGCCATCCACAAACTCCGTAATCGCTTAATCAATTCACTAAGCTGACGCTGGCTCTCACAGGATACTTACACATGTGTGTCTACATCGCCCTTGTAGAGCGAGGAAAGCACAGGCGCACGAGCGGCCGTGCGTCAGGTTCGCTGACCAGGTAGTATGCACAGACGGCAATTTAACGCTAATAATCCTAAACCCCAGACGATTTAACAGGCCGTTCGCAGGTTCATAATATGAAGGCATTCCCCTAGATAGGCATGGTCTTATCCATGAAGCAAGAATAACTGCTGGCTGGATCAACCATACAGTTCGCAGAAGTGTATATAAGCTGTGAGAATTAGCAAACGAAGTAGCAGCCAGCACATACTTAACAGGAGTCACCGATCTACCGCCCCGAATCTCTCAAAGACTGTGCGAGCAGTAGTCGACTACGCACACAACAGTGGGCATGGCTGCAGATATACGTTGTAGAGACGGTTAGCAATAAGGTCAACATATCCGTCACTAGGACGCCTAGTAAGTGTACACAGAAGCACGGATAGACATTCTTAACAGAACACATCTAGGCACGACATGCCCAATATGTGCACGATTGTCGGTATAGTAAAACAAGCAGGAGCACCTGATCGAATAGTCTGGATGATTAGATGGGCACGCCTACAATTCCTCCATATGTTACAATCAGGAGCCAACCCCTGGCCCAAAACCAGACAAGTATCACAAGCAACCAAACACACGACCTGGAGACACGGATGGAATGCAAGAATGTTTACTGAGAGTGAACCAGGCGCCCATGGACTTCTAGCCCACAAAAGGCCGTAATGGTCATGCTTTGCGAAGCATAGCGTAGAGGGGGCACACTATCCTTCTAACTTACCGAGAATGAAACAGAAGAACCCCTGAATTAAGTGTACACTGGCCTCTTTCGCAAATTGCGCAGACTGTTAAATGATATGCACTAGTGGACAGTTCGACTGTCGTGTCTGACGATGTTCACCATGTGGACTTGCATGTGAATTACTTTGTAGTGAGAGTGAACTTGCACAGAATCTAGCGAATCCCGTCCTCCCCATCCGGGCCCGGCATCAATACATGGTCAAGAAGACCGGAGGTGGGGGGTGCAGGTGGCTGGCATGGCCGGACCTGCACCTAGGCGTACCATCACACTCCCTGGCCCACAACAAGCACTTGACTAGGATTCTGACCAACAACAGCCCCACAAAGGGTCGGAAAGAGGAGTAACTGGGCAACCATGTTCACGACCAGCATACCAGCGGGAGCGCAAGCGCATCTACCGGCAGGGAACAGGGAGTCATGGAACTGCCGACGTACACCAGGCTGCAAGGGCAATAGTTTGCTGATCCTGGCATAGCAGACGCTTACAATCCTTGAGGTCCACGCACTCATTACTCCCCAGGTAGACTGACACCACTTGATAGTTCGACCGTCGTTGCCGACAATGTCCACCGTGTGTTCCACAGCAAGGTGAAAACAGGTACGGTGAATTGCGCGTGATTTATTTTACACTGATAGTTGACTTATGCTGCATCTGCCGGACTCTCTCCTCTTCCACCTGAGCCCGGTGTCAAGACATAGTTCAGAAGACCGGAGGCGAGAGAGACCAGGGCCCAATCCGCATCTAGACGTACCCCCTGGTCCACAAAAAACACTTGCCCAGGATTTTAACCAACAGCATTTGGGGTCGGCAGGGACCCCAATGCTCCGCCAAACCCAATCACCAGGATTTCGCACAACAGGGAGTGAGCGGCATACATCTCACATGCGTGAGAGTGCCGGAGTTCACGTTAAGGAGCCGTTGCAGTATGCCTCTCAGCCCATCAGTCCGCCACTCCACACAAACACACGCGACTGGGCAGACTACGTGAATTAAGCTGAGGCGTCAGTCGGCACCCTGGCGCACCCTGATAGGCTCGGATCACACATGTAGTAGAGGAGCAACATGTAGAAGGAGTCGACAAGCACACTCATCACTTACGTGAGAGGTGCCAAGACTGACAAGACTTAGACCAACTGATGCACGCCTGTTCACACTGTGGGTTCCGGCGGCACCCGATTTCTATCTTCACACCTCAGACTGGACAGAATACCGGGCCCAAATACTGACTATTAATATGAAAGTTCGTAAGCTGTATCAGAAAAAAACAAGAGTTTGAAAATCCGTTTTCCCAAAGGACGTACATTAGCCCGGGATTCAAGCTCTTCCTTTGAGGGGGATTCGCTGCCGACTTCGAGGTATCCGAACTCCACTGTAGAGGTGGGCCGATTACTACGGTCCCGTGATCCTAGTCCGGTGTCCATTGCGGCCAGGAGACGGCGTCGTAGGGCCGCTTCGGTTCTACGCGAGGCCGTCAATGCAGCATCGTTAGCTCGGCTCTCAGCCTGTGCACGCGCCACTTCGGAGGTGGCTTCTGCTAGGCGTTTTTCAAGGTCATTCCGCCGTTTTTCCGAAATGGCCAGTTGGGCGCGGAGGGCTTCCGCCTCGTTAGATATCTGCAGTTGGGTGAACTGTTGGCAGAAGTATTCCGGAGTCAAGGGTTCTACGGTAGCGGTTGCTGTGAGGGCAGCTTTCATGACCACGGACTGCTGGTCGCCTGAAATAAATAAAAATGACGAAAATGTGTGCATGGTAGGGCATTAATTTGACTATAAAGTCAACTGGTGTCCTGCCTCTAGTAGAAAAAACTGTGGTTAGTTCTTGGTTGGCTTCGGAGCTTAATGAACTAAATCGTCAATCAAAACGAAAAGGTGTAATGAATGAATATGTAAGCCCGTGTTCTCAATACTATAACATGACAACTTATTTGACTTTAGTAGGCATGCTATACCGGGTTTACGTAGCTGACTAAAGAAAATGATTAAATCTAGGGTCGAGGTTAGGTTTGAGGTAAGGGTTAGGTTAAGGATTAGAGTTGGAGAAGGGTTTAAGGTTAAGATAAATTTGGCCTGTCGCATACCGTCGTCTTACCCAATCCAGCCTTCTTTAACCAATCACCCTTGGTTACCTGTCTCTCGTCCATTCACACACCCCCTAATACGCAATTTTTAAAAGTACGCGGTGTGTTCCGACAACTCGTTGGAATAATAAAACAAACACATGTCAGAAATTCGAGTTTTCTCAGTGCTTTCCGCCTATTCCCTCAACTGCCGCGTCCGTCTGACCTACTGATGAAACTAATATTAGCAACCTGCCCGTATTGCGGGGGCCCCGGTGCTCTATTTTCTCATTGGGCTCACACATTCAATCCTTGCCGAAGAAAGAACAGATGGTTAAAAGTATCGAGTATTATTCAAGTGGGTTATGCTTTGTACTCCTGCCCAAAACTTCTGCTTCCAGCTCGGAATTTGAGGTTTGGAAGACAGGAAGATTGAATTCTCAGAGAAAGTAATTTAGGTTAATTTCAAATATAGCGCTCCAAAATTTATTCATCACCCGCAAACAGGGAACATACGGTTGACCAGAGTGCACACCGGTATCAATATCACGTATGGTGGTGGAAAGTTGTGTACTTTGGAAATGCCGACGTACTCGGCGTATGGTTTTTGTGGCGGTCAAAGTATTTGTAGTTGGAGCAAAACAATTTACGATAAAAGCAGTTGATGTAGACTTAGTGGGAATTGATTTGATGTATTTCTCTTGAGTGCAGAGTGTGGGTTTTCAGCAAACTCCTGTGTGCGTGCAAGTTGTACTATCTTTATTTTGGCCCTAGTCTGCTGAAAGAAAACTACCAGGAGACTGGCTGCGCTGCTAGCTTTCGCGTCAGAACGAGAAAACCCCTCACATTTATCAAATTCGTTTCCCCAAAGGATTTTTACTTCACCAGTAGGAAGTCGGCATCTTTTGGCTTCGGATACTGTATACGTATAGTGTACAGATCAGAAAGTATTAGCTGCAAGATAGAAATGCTCAGTTTTTAGAAAAAATTCCAAGCTGATGAAAGTAAGTCAAAATTTATGGCCCAGCAAACTCTGTAACGCAAAGAGGAATGGCTGGTTAGGGAGGTGTTGCGACTAAAGCTGAAGGGACTCTTTGAAAGCAAACCTCGGAATTTTGAGCATTGGCCAGATTATCAAGTACACTTTAAACTTTACTGATACAGCTGACGGTGGATTGACCAGTCACGCCATCAGCCGGCGAAGAACTGCCAGTTGAATTCGGGCGTTCTTTCATCCCACCTTGACATGACGTCGAGGTTTTCGCCTTCGTTAGTTCGCAGTCCCTCACTAGTAATATGCATAGTCTTTGTCAAAGGTAAGGAGGAGGCCTGAAAGACGATGTAGTTCTGTAGTTGATAAGGTAATGGGTGTACTGCAGCCACCGCAACAATCAAGATCCAGTTCCGTTTTGAAGACGACGAAAGACACCAGAATGCAGAAACCCGGACAGCGAACCTGATGCACGACCGCTCGTGGGCCTGGGCGTCTCTCGCTCCACATGGGTGATGTAGACGCACATGAATAATTACCCTGTAAGAGCCATCGTCAGCTTAATGAATAGACTGAACGATTACGGAGTTTGTGGACAGCGGCGGTTGGCTGTCCTCGAGACTGAATGCGCGCCAGTGCCCTCCTCTACAAGCCGTCATCACATGTTTCCTGTCGTGGGGTTTTGCCGGAGGCGGAGGCCTTATACACGCATGAAGCGCAACAGTTCTGGTATATTTAGGCCGGGGTCGATTATTAACCGAAGACAGCAGATTAATATTACATATGTATTGGGATCTTCGATACTCCACAGTAGTAAAAAATGTCCCCTTTCACTACCAACAGGGAAAGCATACGCATTTTGGGTAAAAGAAAAGTTGCCTGTTTTTTATGTGTGCTGAGGAGAACATAGCGCATGTCTCTCCCATTTTGCCGAAAACTCGTGATCTTAGTCAGCAGAAGTTAAGCCCGTAGTGTAGCCGTCTCATACATTGCAGTAGGCTGGACGGGTGGCTTGAGCCAAAATGGGATTAAACTCACGGCTCCCGGTGGGCCTCGTAGCTCAAGTTGTTAGAGCGTTGGCCTTCCCCTTGTTGTCGTGGATTTAAATATCATCGAGACCGCCGGAATTTTCATGAGTCAAATGAGATAAGTTCTCGTCACGTACATTTAGGACATATGATTGAGTACATGCTAGCGTGGCAAGTTACTAAATGATAGAACTTCTTTAATCTGTGATCTTCGGCCCAGTGTGTTTTGTATGTGCACGCGGAACGATGTTCTTCTTGATACCAGATGGTATCTGTGCATGAAATAATTTTAGATTATAGTCCACACCATCTGGAAAGATGACTTTACCAGTTACCCGGTGCGGTTCCAATTAGGAACGATTACTTAAGCGGGATTGTAATACAGGTTATCTTTTCATACGATGCTGTAGTATCTCAGACATGTCAGGATGTTGGTGTTTAAATGCACTTCTTTTCGCCGTCTTCAGCTACTGCTCACAGTCAAAAGGACTAGTTTAGTAGTATGCATTTTCTCTATCGATCTCCGACGTCCTAAAAAATTCGAAACTATTTTTCAGAAAACATGCCCGAAAATATTATTCCTTGCACCCGTTTGGTAGCAAATCACGTCCTATCCAAATTTCGTAATTGAAGGCCGGGTACCTTTCGGTATTTAAAAGGTTGCTAATTATGAGATTTTTTGAGACCATACAATGTCCATTCGAATAGCCTCGTATTTGACTGTTTAGCAATGCTCCTCAGCAATTATGCAACATAGTCCGCATTCGTTGTAACACTTTAGGAGTTTCACATGGCACTTTCTTAATGGCATAATGGAATATACGTTTCTCCTTACACGAAAGATATGTCATGATATATTGTGATGAATCCTGCCGATATGGATACCCATATAGTCAATTGGAGCCATGCGGTGTCTGAATGTCCTGGGACACTGCAGGCAGAGGAGAACTATGCGACGAGTTTATGTCGGAGTTTCGTGAACTGTTTGGCTGGGTCGCTGTGCCGCGGATTAGCTTATGATCAATTAAGCCTATGCATGATGAGACAGTTTAATTGCAATGGTGACAAGTTGAAATTAAGTCCACAGTGCTGGTGGTAGAGGCACTGACGGTAATGTTTTCCAGGTTGGTAGGAGGGTTATCACTGGTGGTGCTTGTGATGGTTGTTTGTGAGATGAAAGGCGGGCTGGTCGTATTGACATTGTACTGGGTCCACAGATGTTCAAAGAGGCCGATCTGTGCCCACAACGCCCGTAGCCCGTGCAAACACGATGGCAAGAGGCTTGGTGCCGGTCTCAATGGTCCGTAGCACTAGAGCCTTACAGATGTTCCTCGTTGCCTTGGCAGCGTCTATTCGGCCGGGTTCTAAGATGGCGGCTCCAGTTTTTACGAATGCCTGTTGCTCTTAAGCGAGGCCCATCCAGGTCTCCGGATTTGATCTGTAGATGCTTAAGTGAGGTCATGGAGGTATCCTTGTAGCGACACTTTTGTCCACCTTACTTGCGACCTCCCTTAGCTACGTCGCAATGGAATAACCGCTTGGACAGGCGCTCATCGTCCGTCCTCACGACATGGCCGCCTCATCGTAGTTGTATATATTTTATCATGGTGTGGGTACTAAGAACGTCAGTTCCGTAAGGGAGATGAGTATTATAGGAACCCTTCCTGGCACTTTATTTTTAGTTTTCTTCGGAGGCGGCTGATATGAAATGGCTGAGTCTTCTTATTAGGCCTTTATAAACACTCCATGTCTCCGCCTCGTACAAGAACGCTGTCCGGACAACGGTCCTGTACTTCCTTAATTTTATGTTGAGTAGGGTTCCACGACGGTCCCGGACGGAGTGCCTTAGCAGGCCAAAGGCCTGCCTGGCTTTGGACGATGAATGACGAGCAAAAGACGGTCGTCTACTTTGTTGACTTCAGGGTTGCGAGAGTCTGCACCTTGTGGGTTTCTGTGAAGGAGTATAAAGTAAACGGCGTGCGCCTAACCCTCCATTTGTTTTCTACCCGTTAAGAACCATCTCTGAAGCAAAGATTGCACTCAACTTGGAAAGACAGGAGTCCTCAGACGGGTGTCGTGCGACCGGCAAGCCAGATAACTAGATTCCATAGCCAGCGGCGAGGGTATCTGGAGTCTGCATGTCGCGTTGAACCCATTTTGTACATAAAAACTTAACGCAAATGCAAACGAGTAATGTTGCGGATCCTGGCGTGTGCTAGTCAAATGGGTTTCTCCACGTTTAGTTATATCCGATGTCTGCCGGCACTCGTCCTGAATATCTTTATGAATTCCTCCGGCACACAATATTCACGAAATTCCCTCCATTAATATTTTGGGCGGTCTCATTTAACAGTACTTCCTTTGGAGGTTAAACGTTACAATTAGTAGTCGCTTTGGGCCGCCATGATCGTGCGAATTTCATAAAATCGATGCCAGTAACTGAAGCGAAAGTGCAATTAAAATCTCGGAGATTTTACTCTCCGTGGAGCGCATGTCGGCTTGGTCTCACTGAGTACTCTAATGACGGGTTTTAGACCACGTTCGTGTAGAAGAAGACGGAGAGACCAAACATTTATAAGGAGAAAAATACAAGTCCGGGGTTCTTGAAGAAAAGAACATCGACCACCGTCTCTGCGTAAATGACGACAGTGTGCTCGTCCTGGGGTTTCATCGAGGTCATGCAAATGAGATGAGATAGAAGCCCTGACGTGTCATCTTGTTGTGTCATCTGGAATATTCTGACCACTGCTGGCAGATCGTACGCCTGCGATTCGACTAATAAGACGCCTGACAGAATGACAGATTCAAATTTCGTGTCTTAGACGTCCACGGTTGTGTCAGTGACTAACAGTTACAGTCAAGACCGAAATATCATTTCCACTCAGTCGTGCCCTTGCCAGTAGTGGTTTCAAGCGAGAAAAGAGTAAAGAAGCGGGAAAATTTTAGTGAATAAATCAAGGGGGCTACTTTCTCTGCGTTATCGCGAGCATTTAAATTTGCGCAACAAAAAGGGCCTACCCAACCTAGTAACCGAGTCCATGCAGACCGTTTGCTCAAAACTTAGTACTGAAATGGTGCAGTACTCCAAAAGTGTGATACTTACCGTTTACGCCTTCGTGTAAACCATTGGCCAGCAGGGAACTCAGTAGCCTGTGAGATGAAACAGAAAAAACGTAGGTTGTTAGTAGTGGGGAGCGGTGACATTGCTCTGCAACAAGGTTAAGCTTAATGTCACAAATTGTGTACTTTGACAGTGAGGAACCACTCCTAGAAGTTTGCAGTGCAATAAATCACTTCCGGTAGGCCTTCCTGCTTCTCAAAGTATCACCCTGAACGTCTCAACTTTGTTAGTCTGAGTACAGATTTTCTACTTTCTTCGGGCTCTCCTTTGTTTCTCGGGGAGTAACCAGTGAATACATTAATTATTTATCAGATGAACTTAAGGGGTTTGGTATGTTCTTCACTGAAGGCGTTTTCTGATGAACTTAAGATAGAGATGCTGCAGTTATTTTGCAAAAACCTCCAGTGTTAAGAGCGTGCGAAGTACTTTAATGAGAGCATATTCGGCACAAACGCGACATTGAGAGAAGGTAGTTGAAGAATTACAGGGAAATACGGCACCTGCGTGCTTCCTGAAGCGAATAACGAACTAATTTCTAAGAATTAGCACTGCATACATAAACTGCATGATTTTCAGAAAATATTTCTCTGCGTGATGAAACGCACTGACAAAGCACAAAAGGCTAAATGTTAGATTTTTGTTTCCGTGACATTATTGAGGTTTATATTTGTTATGCTTGGTGTTCTAATTGTTTTTTTTTCACTTTTATAGGCATATGCAACGCCCCGAAGGAGTAAATTAGATAGCTTTAAATTCAGCGCAGCCTGAGATTGGCCTGCAAGTGCTTTTCTAATGTCCCACTAGCCGTAGTCCCGGGAATCTAATTTGGCCGTACGAAATATTTATTGGACGATGGGCTCTCTAATCAGCCTCATGAAATATTAACATTCGACTAGTTCAGAACCTAAAGCAGGAACCTCATGCAGAAAATAAAAATACCTTTGATTTACTAAATAATAAATTGGGTGAAGTGTAGGGGAAGCACAGTAGACGTGTGGGAATTCAGAAATGTAATTTCGGTTCGAAAAGATTACTTGGGTAGGGCTGGGGCATTAATTACCGTGCAGCCTAATTCCAAAACATTTCCGTCGCGTCAGGATGCCGGCTTTCGAACAAGCCTCCTTTCGGTCGGCTGAATAAACTGCCTCTGTGAAAATGACTACTTAAGTGGATTGCGTTTTCCACTGATTTTCGATGCTCTTGAAAATTCAAATACATCTTAAAGACACAGAATATTCTTTCTTGTATTTATTTGGTAGTGAGTCACGTCTTCTCCAAACCTTATACGTGAAGAAAGAATATCATTCAGTTCTGTATGGGCTTTTTTCTATGTCCGAGTAATCCTGGATCTGAACTGCCGCTAGACTTGCATTCATGGTTTCCAAAATGCGACCTGTATACGCTCCGTGTAAGGAAGATCATACATTCTTATATACTATTCGGAAGATGTCATCTGGGGCTCATAAAACCTTGTACTAGATGTGGAACATGTTCTTTACTTTATAAGCAGCATTAATAAACTTGCTGATGTGATGCTGTATGACTGGACATTTCACGGTCTTAAAACGCTTTTAAAACCGAAGGATGCCACTTCATCGGGTATAAGATGTGAAGAGAACATACTATGTCACTACATGGATAAAAGAAAGAATACGTCTACGCAAATCTTCCATGAAGTATGCCTGAAGTGAATAGGGCATCGAAAACAGTAGGCCGCATCACAGGCCTCGTGCACGAGTGGTAGGTTGCACCATGCAAATGGTGACCGCTACGCACGGTCCTTAGCTGGCACCCAAATCTCAACTGTAACTCCATGAAGTTAGGCTACTAGCGGTCGCACTTCGGTAACCGCTTTGAATGACGGACTAAACCAAATGAGGATATGCGTTGTCGTGTGTGTTCCCCCACGTCCGGTAATTATGGTCTCCTTCCCATTCTTCCCGGCGAAATGCCCTACGGAGAGGGCAACATGCAATTTCGTGGGCAGCCCAGGCTAATTTGAGTCACCCTACACTAAACAAAGCCGTGACTCATAGTGTTCGGCAGCCACCCGAAATGTCTGATTGGCCCCATTTGAGGATGACAGGGCTTACCTCCTCGTGGGGCAGGGGAAAGGGCTAGAAAAGGCGTCCTAAACAAACATTGGGAAATAAATCTACCAGCAAGCTGACCGCGGGCCGTAGATGAAAAACTCGCACTCGAAACAACCGAAAAAACAACGATAACTTCCGTCCCCATCACCTCCCTCCCGCCCAACAGGCTCTTGGGGTGACTGCACGCTCTGGCAGCATAGAATGTTCGTTCTCTTTTAGAAAATTCACGTGTAAACTGGCCGAAAAGAAGAGCGGTGTTAGTGGCTCGATAACTGGCGCGCCAAATGTGGACATCGTTGTTCCTAGCAAGACCCGATTCTCTGGACAGGGTCAGCTGGAGGCGTGGGTGTCGGCTACATCCTCTTCTGTGGCGAACGACGCGACACCTCCATGAAAATCTGCGGTAAAGCACCACGGTTCAAGACCCATAAAAACACACCTGACTCTAACAGCCCATGGGCCGCACAAACTTGCTCACACCAACTACGAGGCGCAAAGAACATGCACCTCTCGTGTCAATGGGGTGCATGCCCTTCGGCGCAACCCGGTGCCTGGCCAGCTTGTGTGTGGGGCGCGTAGACAGGTTATTCAGCTCTGTCAGCCACTAGCGTCTAAGCCCTGTATTAGCTGATTGACTGACTAAGACAGTGGAATGGTGTCCGGGAGAGCGATTGAGGTTGACTCTCAGCGCATACTGCTGACTATAAACAATATGATACGCTTTTAAACTATGATGGTGCGTTAATGGCCGTTGCTTCGAAGGCTGTCAACTGACAAGGTAACCCGGTCCCCTCGGAACGCATAGCCAGGCTGCAATAGCTCCATCTTAATGCGACCGCTATGACACTCCAATTCCGTAGAAATTCGAGCAACCTCCCTCGTGTTTGGAAACCTGGCCCAACGTTTGCGGACCAGACGTGCGTTGCACGCGTAGACGACTGTCTAGCTCTGTCAGTTCACTTTAGATTAATGCAAGTGTGTATCACCTGTGTTACATCCACTCTGTAGGGCACACAGTGGACATCTTCGTTGGCAACGGTCGAAGTGACTATATCCTGGATAATCTGCAGGCCAGGGTGGGGGGCACAAGTGCAGATTACCTTTGACAATGGCCGAGACTACACTTCATCCAATACCGATGACAAACTGGTCTGACCTACCGAGAATTTTCGAAGGAAACGGTTCCCACTCGTTGTTGGAGTTTTGCTGAGGCCTGCGCGTTGGTTTCATCAACCTACGAGGAACAGGATATTTGAGGCGTAAGAACGGAATGGTCGCTGCTAAAACAAATGCAATCCAACACCTTAAGAGAAAAATAAACCAAGAATGAACCAGAAAACCGAGAATAACGAAAACACTGCCGTTACCAAAAGTTAACTCCACCGAGCCAAAGAACACACCGAAAACCTCCCACCGGGAAAATCCTAATCACGTGACAGGGAGCTCACGTCGCCACCAAGTTGGGCTGGTCGAGCGCATCGACCACTCCCCAATCCAACTTTTTCCCTCCACTCCCGTACATCATGGTTCAAATTTGTCAACAGCACGCCGTCATCTGCCGCGACAATGGACAGGAGCCCAAGAGCGTAAGCGTTCTCTTCCAGAGAGAATGATAGACTCACATGCAGGAACAGTCCTCGTCGCTGAAGGAGCAGGCAACGTAAGAGAGTTGATTCTAAAGGCCATGAGTCAACCTCTGAACACAGAGACAATTACGTGTGACGTCCTCACAAGTTGGAGCCCTCCAGAAGCTCGTCAACGGGGTTTTGAAATGCGTGACACTCGGGAATTTAAGAGGAATTCTCAGAAAGTGCGAAATTAGGACGACCGCACGGGTGGGACTCATATTAGTGCCAAGGCTGAAGAGTCCAGTACATAGGGCTTTCACACGTTCCGGTAGCTTGGGCAGTCGGTAGACGTGGAAAGTTAAACATAATCACCATTTCAGGGCGAAAGCCTTTTACAGTTCAACAGGGGTCGAAGGCTCACTTACTTCCTGTCAGACCTTCATAACTATAATAGACCTAAAAACGGCACAGCCCGTTCTGGAAGGTGGGCCAGCGTCTACATGCACGTAACTACCTTAATTAACCGTAAGTACTCCTGTGTGAATGCCTGATGGTCGAAGTCAAACACCCCAATCATCGCGTTTAATAAAATGCGGCAGAAACTTGCATAGCAAGTGCCTAGACTTTCTAATATCCTTGACATCGTTCGCCACTGTTAGCCTGTAGGCAAGGCAGGACACAGAAAGAAGCAGAAACTCCGACACCAGGGCTGGGATCCCAATCCGCATTCGTCGTGGATCTCGAGGCGGTGATTTCTCAAGCATTGAGACGAGTGACGTCGAGGCAGCGACTTAGGAAATGATAGTTGTAGCCTTGATGTAATCCATGCAAAAAGCTCCCAGACGACATTTTGTTAAGATACCGACAATACAATAGTCGGTACTGGAGCTTTCGTGGGCGCAAGCTACTTCGTCAAATGTTCTGGAGACGTATATAGGCGTTCAAAGGCCTTCCAAAAAGTATTGTCGACTTCTCTTCAACTCCTTACTTTCTGCTTACCCCATTCGACATGATATAGGTCTTTGAAGAACCCGGAGACCTAAGAGCGTTATGCTGATTGAATTGGCTTCTCAGAAAAATTCTTGCAGACTTGACAACAAAATATAAAATCTGAAAAAGGCGGAAGCATTTACTAGCTTTGCCGAAGCAGAAAAAATATGCTAAAGCCTGATTTACATGTCCACAATGCTAAAAAATTGCTCGTTTTCTATCTGAAAAGGGTTCAGGTGGTCAATCAACTTTACCAGGTCATCTGACTTCTGATCTGAATTCGCCGTTAAATTCACTCATCCAGTCATTTGTCTGACATTCTGACCAATTAAGGGATGATACTCAAGGAGAAGCGCAGTCGCAGCTGACGTGCCTAAAGGTTGCATTTTCACCAATAGCATTACATCACTGCATAAAGACGTCACTTTCAATTGACTGTGTTGCGATATTGTCTACTTTAAAATCAGATTGCGAATTTGTGTCGATAGCAAGCCGATTTCAGGCCCCTGTACTGAGGGATGATTACTCTCTTTGCCGCCAGCCCTCAGTCTTAGTCGTTCTAATTCATCCCCTGTTGGAGGTTTTCGATGCTGCGGCTTTGACGTTTTGGTCGGTTCTGACACCCCAGAAGATGCTACGTCGGCCTGTCCCGCCAGAGAATCACGTGATCGAGCTGTCTCTAGTTCAGTCCACTTCGCGGGATCCTGGATGAAGTACAGGAAATTCAGGAGTAAAGACAGATGGGCTACTTCGGCTCGCTGACTGTGCTTAGACTTTTGGTAGAGACTTCAGTTCAGTTGCGTCAGCACAAAAATATCTTCATTTGAATTGAAGGGTAATTAAAATATCGAGAAATGAAAACAGGTTGTTGTGAGTTTTTGAACCGCTGATTTTGGCGTAGGCGCCGTTTTTGAATTCATATCGGTAATGGCTATTTCCTGTCAGTCTCCCTGTTAATGGTGTTTTATGCAGACTTGCTGGACAGTTATCACTCCATTCCGTGATAAATTTTTTGGGGCGAGGCCAAATCGGTTTGTTTCCCGCCCAGCATCAAGTAACGCTGGAACCGGCTCCTAGCACTCTTAGGGACTGTACCGAGACAATGCCCCTCTCTCTGGTGTCGGAGAGCCAATTGCAACAACTCTCCCGTTTTGTTTATCAACCTAAACTGATCTGGACGATTTTTGCCTGTACACTTGAAGCCTTCTCTATTGTGTGCAATCGGTGCAGACCACAAATGCCTGGTTAATTTCGTCTTGATCGGTCGGAGTTAGGTTCTACGGCTGAACATGGCCGTAACTTTCTCCTTATTAAAACTACTGTCTCGTCTAAATCAGTTTCCGGTAATTTCATTACCGAAAAAAAAACAAAACACTCGGTGTGTCTGCTATTGTACTTACTCCAGGCTCTCTACCTCTGTCAGCCACTTTACCTATTCTCCGCATCAGACATCTGACCGCGGACTGGTGTCTGGAAATGGGCAGAAAGTGAGAGCAACGGTCTCAACGCACATCCTCATCACTATAAGCAATCTGACGCGCTCGAATCTGTCACGGTGCCTTAAAAGCCATAGCTTGGAAGGCTGACGACTGACGAGATAACTCGGACCTCACAGTCAGTCCAGTGTGTCTTTGTGTGGGGGTGGCGGTCTGGTGGACTGAGAGTCAGGCTGCAATGACTCCTTCTTAATGTGGCCTCTACGGAACTCACACTCATTGGGGTGCGAGACGGTGTGGTGGCACGCGCTTATGTGCGGGTTTTCGCCGTGTCAGCCACCTAAGTCCTTTCCCGTCTCCGATATTCTTGATTCTGTCATGATGCTGGGCCCAGGTGGGAAAGGTGAGAGTACAGTAGATGCTGCGCAAGTCTACTATCACCATAAACGAATTCACCGTCCTTGTTTCCGTAATGGTGTGGGACACATGGTGGAATTTGTCAACAATGGCGGCCGAACTGTCACTTACTGCAGGTAGATCCTCAACTGGTTTTGGTCCAATCTGGCTCGATTCGACTTAGTAGACATTGGCTCCTAATCTACTCTGGGGTTCAATACATGGACACTGCAACAACTTCCCCCGCTAAAGCTACTGGTGGTAAATGGGTCGGACTTTGCCTAAATGGGATGAAACGGTATGGCAAACCTTCTAGAAATGTTTTTTTCCTCAGCAAATGTTGACGCCATGTGGAGATTTAACTGTCATTTGCAATAGGAAGTCTGTTCGTATGCGTAGACTACGCACGCCAACTTAACCCTCTCATTTCTGAAACAGATGTCGCGATCGGCTCAGGTGGCATTTTTCCATTATGAAAACGAAGTTCAGACCCATCCCTCAGTAAAAGATATGCACTAAGGTATTAAAAGTCACTGAGACGCTCTTTTTAATATTGAACATCTGTAGGTTTCTCTCCGCCATAAAGCTGACTATCATATGATGAGTGAATTGAAAAAAACTCACTAATACAGTTGTTAAATTGTGTGTTGACCAAGTGCATGATAAATAAAACCGGTTACAGATATATACAAATCCGAGTAAACACACGCAATAGTATCCAAAGCTGGAGCGAACTGGAAACATTTAAATGGCCACCGAAGCAAAATGCCCAGGAAACAAATTTAAACCAAATCTTCAGTAACTTCAAAGAACCTTTTCAAATTTAACGTCTCCAGGTAGGGAAATATACAGTTGTCTGGAGTGGAGGAAAAATTTTCCAGGCTGACAAAAATCCACATTTTATGCTTTTCAAAGTAATAATAAATCAGCATAAAGAAAGGAAGACGTGCAGCGGCCGATAACAAGCATTACAACAGAAACGAGATCAACTTACCGGTCCAGTTCCTGTTTCCAGTCCTTTCGAAGCGCTATATATGGAAAATAAGTTCATAAATAGTTACCAGTTAAACCCAAACCTCCGTGAACCAAGTCAACTGGACGTGCAATCTCATGTAATGTTGACCAAGACTCCAAAATTTGTTTGCGATTCGAAAATATTGCTTAAGTGGGATTTCAATATTAATAGTCGTGAAGCATAATCTCAAAAGATATTTCGGTCACATCAGGATGCCGGCATTTGAGCGACTTTATTTCTGGCCGCCTGCAAAGTCTGACCTCTGCAAAAGATGCCTACTTATGTGGGATGTACTCTTCCCATTGATTTTTCACATCCTTATAAATTCAAATACATTTTCAAGACAGACATAAAAAATCCTTTCCTGTACTCGTTTGGTAGCAAATCACGTCTTCTTCAAATTTTTCACCTGGAAAGTATCCTTCGGGTTTTAAAAGCCCTTCCAATGCCCGATTCGTTTAAAACCTGAAATGCCGTCATACTTGCATTCAAAGTTTCAAAATTAGAGGCTGTATACTTTCTCTGTAAGGAGAGTCATTCATTTCGACACGCTATTACGAAGACATCATATAAAGATTTTTGAACTTTGTGGTAGATGCTGACCGCGTTGTTCACTTCTTAGGCAGCATTAATAAATACGATGATGCGATTCAGCACTATAAGAAATTTCTTAAAACCGAAAGACACCCTTTCTTCAATGATAAAATTTGTAAAAGACTTAATTTGCTACTAAATGAGTACAAGAACGAATGTATTGTCTGCTTTCTTTAAAATGTATTTGCATCTATAGGAGCGATGGGAAAATTCATACTACGTAAGTGATCGTCTTTTACAGAATGCAGAGTTTGCAGCTGGCCAGAAGAAAACTCGTCCACAAGCCGGCATCCCGACGTAACTGGAGTATTTTGGTATAATGCTGCACGCTAATTAATGTTAAAATACTAATTACGTGATCTTTTCGAGTATAAAACCAACTTCGGAAACAGAGGGGACAGAGTTTGACAATTACGAATTTTGTAACGTGATGAAAAACAGGCAAGAAAACTTAATAGGCGCAAATGGTTCACGAACAAAACTAGTTTTTAAATTCAAGCGTTAAGGAACGTGCGCGCTGCACTCTAGTGATGCCAAATTCAAAAAAACACTGCGTAACAAAACGTGCATGCATTGATGTCCAAGCAACATTCAAGTTTCAAACACTCATGTGAACATTCTAAGAATGAAATATTCTCACATGCCCTCATTTTACAAGCTTAAAGAGCAGACTCAGAAACACGGAAGCCAACTATAGTGGGCATATCTGACAACCCATTAAAATTACTTCTCATCGCTTATTACCTTGAATTTTTGCATTCGTACACCTCAACAGAAACTTTAAAACAAAATTTTCCGGTCCACTTTTTAATTGGCATGAGCGTAAAGTATTGTCATGTACACGCAAACTAAGGATAACGTTTTATAATGTTACACATGCTTAGGACTAGTGAAACAAGTTGCATATTGGAGAATAGCCCATCAAAAAAGTCATTTAAAAAACACTGGATGACGTATTTAACAGAAACAGGGGTCAGATGTGATTATGCAGCCCTACCTGCAGTAAACAAACTCCAGCCACCTGTAATACGGGACCGGTGGTAATTAGGGTTTTTACAGGTGGGGCCGGGGAACGCACAGGCGACGAGGTCAGGTAGTTGCATGCAAAAGCAAAGCTATTGGGAATACGCGGTTGCACTTTGAGTGGTTGAGAAATAGCTGCCCTAACCTTAGCCCTAACCCTGAACCACAACCTTTAGCCCTAACAGTAGTGTGTCCATCAGGTGGGGCTACATAATCACACCTTACTAAAATAGGACTAATCTCAGTGCTTGGATATGACGGCTTAACCCACGATAGTATTCGCACTTCAATGACCTTCCTTATCAGATTGTACCCATCCGCATTTTTCCACCTTATCCCTGTTAATACGAAGAACTAGTTTCCAATAAAAGGAGAAATCAGTGCGCAGATTACTTTGTACAAAAGTCACTACTGCATACGTCTGGCAGTTTGTGATGAGGGAGACTGGGACATAGAACTGAATGGCAGGAATTACGCATAAAACTCACTTCCAGGCCATGATTTTCTGCCTCAAATTTGTGATGGCCGCGAGTATATCCTCTTCTGAACGAATGCTATTCGCAGATGGCGCTGAAGTGGAGGCAGAGCTCCCTTCTCCCTCAACTTTCACCACCAGGTAACAAGTTTCCAACTCTTTAACAATATCTTCCATTGCTTTAGCGCTGAGAACAACGCCTCCAGAAAGGAGCTTTTCTGAGGCCGCAACCAGTGCTTCAGTCTGTACCATATCGAAGTCGGTCTGCGAGCCAATGGACGCCAGTGACATTGATGCGGCTTCCAGTTGCTTCCGCGGCTCACGTTCCTCTAGGCGATTAAGCACATATTCCGAAGTAACTTCTGCCTCCTTGAGCATGCTCGCCTGCAGTTGGTAAGATTCCATCCCAGCGTATAGCACAGCAGCACCGAAGATGGAAAAAAGGAAATTCAAGTTGTCGTTAAACTAGTGGCATTTTGCAAATATTGATAACATCGCTATCATTGTCAGTGTAGGGATCATGCAGTCAGGTCGAGGAGCTCACCTCTCTAACAAGCGAATCGTCTGGAGGTGAGGTACTGACTGGAGTCCTCTCTTCACCACCACCTGCACCCTCCGCAAGCGAATAGCCAAGTCTCCTTAAGATCTCCTCGTGCTTTTGAGCGTTCATCTGTAATTCGGCAATAATCTCGTCTTTGGCTTTCAGCTCCTCCTGAAATAAGAGCAGTAGAAGTCAGTTTAACGGGAGGCATTACTTTATTGCGAATGCGCGCGCGAGAGCTTTTACCATTGGTATAAAGTAAACCATCTGAATCTAATCCGTTTCTTGAGATTTAGGAGATATGACCATCTAGTTTGATGACACGTGGCAAAATCGATCTCCAAACGGTGTCGAGCGGGCGTGCAGAAGATCCCGAAGGCTCTTCGGTTGCCACATGTCGTTGCATAGTACAAGTAACGATTGAGGGAAGTGCGTGGAAGCGACTGCTGTTTATGTATTTGATGTGAAATTAGGGAATGGACGCAGTATGCGATCCCACTCAGAGAACAAAAACCAGGTCATCGTGTAATACGGGTTTATGGGGGGGAGGGCTAAACGGCGGAGAGAATAGCGCGATAGTAAGTAAACATTCGGATAAGTGTTGAGGTGGCACATTGCGTCCTTGCACCAAATTTATTCACAACTACTTGCGAAAAAACACACGTACTAGGAACCCGAGCCCCGAGACATGGTACGGGTACCGAGATATCTGACAGTATGAGAAAAGTTGAGCATTTTTCGCAGTTCTTCTAGTTTGTTTTCACGAAAGAAGTAGATTACATTCTATCTAGTTACGAGAGCGCGGAAGCGTCAAGTGTAAAAGAAGGCGGGGACGCAATATGCCACGATGACCTGGTTTTTGTTCCCCGAGTGGGGTCCTATACTGCGTCCTTACTGATCAAAGTTTAAGACGTCTGGGCACTCCTCTAAGAAGTACAGGAGGCAGCAAAACTCCCGAAACACTGAGTGAGATTCACAAGGATGACGTGGATTAGAAAGGATTACTCAGGCCAAATTAAATTACCTATTACCCTGCACCGTAATCTAAACATAGTTCACAAACTCTGGGAAGGTAACTTTCAAACAAGCATCTTCTCAGCGAACCGTAGAAATCCCACTGACAAAGAGGACTACATACGTATATGACGGGGATATTATCCATTGGATTTCGATGTCCGTTTTAATTATGTCTTATTTTATTTAAGAGATGCACAGGTTCCTTTTTTGCTTTCGTTTTGCAGGGAGTCAAGTTTCATTTATGTGCTGTACTTAAAGGGATGGTGTACAGGGTGTCGCGGTCGAGTGTCCACGTTTCAGCTGTACTGCCTGAAATTACCATGCCCGGATATGGATGCAGCATAGACGACGCCCACTGGGCCTAGTAGTACAGGCACGCACAGAACTGTAACAGTTACCTATAAACAGTACACTGACAGTGGCTGCAGGACACATCGATGGATCCGGTAGACACTTCTGCTCCGCACCATCCCGGCGCCAGCACTCATCTGTGGCTCCGCGAAGCCTTGCTCAGCGCGGCGGCCACACTCCCCGTAAGCGGCCCTGACCGGCGGGTTACATCAGATGAGAGTATCTGCCGTGCGTGTGTGTTCATCTTCGTCCCCGGTAGTCCGCGAACTAATTCCCGAAACTTCGCCCAAGTTCGAATCCCTGCGCCAACAATGCTGTGGGACACACAGTGAACATGGTCTGACACGACGGCCAAACTGTCGCGTTGCACTAGGGGGCGTAAGGCGTGTAGTAGTCCGGGGGGGGGGGGCACGTCGCAGCTGTATGGTCAACTCCAGACACGTCGATGCGGTTTGATTGACGATGAATGACTTCGGATTGAGGGGGGACACCCTGACACGGACGCGCCGTCAGCAGCTGCCATGCTGGAAGATATACAGTAGGTGGGCTACATCATGAAATGTCTACTGAAATTCCGACATGCGTTTTCTTTTCGAAAAGATTAATTAAGTACGGATATAAAACTAGTCCGCCTGCAAAATAATTTTATAATATTTCAGTTACCTAGGGATACCGGCTTTCGAATGAACCTCCTTCCGGCTGCATGCAAAAACTACACTCTGTAAAAAACGACTACTTAAGTAGCATGAATTTTTCTCATTGATTTTCGATGCCCCTAAACTTTCAATTATACCTTATGGAAAACATGCACAAAAATATTCATTCTTTTGCTCATTCGGTAGAAAATTACTTTTTATTCTAATCTCTAATCTTATAACTGAAGGAAGGGTATAATTTGGTTTTCAAAAACTTTTCCGATTCCCAAGTAATTTTGAAACCGCTCTACCGTTACACTTGGATTCAGGGTTTCCAAACTACAAGCCGTATATTTTCCGCGTACGAAAACCACACATTCCTCTACGGTAATAACGGGGGACCATATAGGGTTCATAAAATTTAGCACTAGATTTGATTCATATTGCTAACTTTACAAGCCACATTGGTAAATGCAGAGACATGGCGATTTATGAACGGCCATTTCACGGTATTTAAAAGTCCCACAATTAGAAACTTTTTAAAAACCTAATTTTATTTCTTCTTCAGTAGAAAATTAGAAGAAGACGTAATTGTCTACCGAATGAGCAAAAGAATGAATATTTTTATGCATGTTTTCCTTGAAACATAATTGGACTTTTAGGGGCATCGAAAATCAATGAGAAAAATGCATGCTACTTAAGTAGTCATTTTTCACAGTGTTGTTTTTACATGCAGCCGAAAGGAAGTTAATTCGAAAGCCGGCATCCTGACGTAACTGAAATATTGTAAAATTATCTTGCAGACTGACTTGTTTTACAACCCTACTTAATTAATCTTTTCGAAACGAAAACGCATTTCGGAATTTCGGTTGACATTTCATGAGTTAGCCCACCTACTGTAGCATAGGCGAGGCCGCCTGGGCCTATTAACGCAGGCGCGACCGCGGGAGCAGCAAATACCTATAAATATTACACTGCCGGTCCCTGCCAAACGCACTGATTAAATTGGGAAATGCTTAAACGTCGTCTCGGCCCAGCATCCAGCTCACAGATGTGGCTCCACGAAGCCATCAGCAATGACGTCACGAGACGGCTCTCCTGCTTCCTAGAGGTCGTCAGTGACTGTCCCATGAACAGCAGGTTGCCACTCCGTGTCAATAAATTTGACATCATCTCCAGCGCGTATGCGCCTCAAGGACCAACTCCGGTGACGTGAAGAAGAAGTTCTACGGAGACC
Organism: Spirometra erinaceieuropaei; assembly: GCA_902702965.1. Classification (NCBI taxonomy): domain Eukaryota; kingdom Metazoa; phylum Platyhelminthes; class Cestoda; order Diphyllobothriidea; family Diphyllobothriidae; genus Spirometra; species Spirometra erinaceieuropaei. Next base: position 195,320 of record CACRXP010000306.1, read on the forward strand.
TGCACGGCATCCTAGCAATTGCGCCGAAAGCGAGCGAAACGATTTCCCTTGGTGACTTCACTGCGTCGGCAGAGACCATGCCGGGGGATGGGGGAGCTCCGTCGCCAGGGAATCGGCAGCTGCAACAGCAATTGCCTTTTCCTCCTGCAGGCCACTGCGGAGGAAAATCCTCTTCCAAATGCAGGCGATAATGTAAGACCGAGGTTCGTGATGCAAAAATGATGAACACGTAATCACTGGAGCAGTAGGTGAGCATCCGGACTCGTATAGAAGCCCAGCCTCGGAGACGGTGTGAGTGCAACAATAAGTGAACTCTGTACTTAGACATTAAAGTAAGAAGGAGTGAGAAGGTACTGTCCGCAGCTGTTGGACCGGGTTCATGTCACCTAACTCAGAGTGGTGTCACAGGGTGGTGACAGTGTGCGCGTCCTCGGCAGCGAAAGTGGGCTGCACCACCTGAAACGTGGACGTAACAGAGGGACACGGCCAGTAACGAACACTTTCCTCTCCCTTATTGTTTGCCTACAAAAGCGCTCACTTGGTGTTGCACCCATACAGTCCCTGATGTTGGGCGTCTGTACGACTCCGAAGGCCCCGTGATCACTGTTCCAGTGATAACGGGCCCATCTCCATTGCAGCACTCATATCCTGACACACACCTTTCGTGCTCGGATGCAGGAGAAGGCAATGTGGTGCTCTCTCGATCGCGTCACTGACACCTGCTGGATTACGCCCTCATTCGGAGGCGAGACCAGCGTGAGGTGTTCGTTACCAAGGCAGCGTGTGGTGCCGACTGCTGTACGGATCACCGTCTTGTCAGCTCCAAGATAAGCCTGCGACCGCAACCATTCAGGCAACCACAAGGTAGGCGACCATGAAGCACGTTCAATAGTGTACTACTTAATACGTCGACTGAAGTTTAGCAGCAGTCTAAACTCCAAATCGGAGGCCCATACCAGTGTCGAAACTCAGTGGAGAAAACTGCGGGATACTATCCAGGCAACCGCGATGGAAGCCTTCGGCTGCGCGTGACGTCCACAACAGGATTTGTTTGATGACAGTAACGAAGAAATCCGCAATCTCCTCTCGGAGAACCATAGTCTACACACGAGCTACACTACCAATATCAGGAACGAAAATAAGGTCGCATTTTGAGAGGCCGAAGTCTACTATAGCGGAGGCTGAGATAAATGTACGACGGGTTGACTCCCAAAGCTCAGGAGAGGCAGGGATTTGCCAACCTTAAAGGGATATATTTATTCACTGCCATCAAGGCAGACTATGGTTTGCAACCCAAGGTAAGTGCGTCACTTCTGAGCCAGGATGGAGCAACCCTCCTGTCAGAGAAATCACAGACTCTGGAGCGCTGGGCCGCGCATTTCCAGGACGTCCTCAACCACCCGCCCACAATAAGCAAAGAAGTCACTAAAAGACTTCTCTACGTGGACACAAACGAAGACCTCGATCTATCGCCTTCCCACCCTGAGCGAATGACAGCGGTGCAACGGCTGTGCAGTGAAAAAGCAGCAGGAGTAGACGCACTTCCAGTTGAAGTCCACAAGTACGGTAGACCATAACTCGCGCAAAAGCTTATTTTGCTGTTCCAAATGTTGCAAAAAAGGAGACTCCCAGACAACTTCAAGGACGCCACCATCGTGCAAAACTACACACGCAATGGGAACCAGCAAATCCGTGATGAACACAGAGGTATCCCCGAAGGAAAAATCTAGACCCGTATCCAAATCAATAGCTTGAAAAGGCATCTTGAGCAGGGAATTCTGCCAGAAACCCGGTGCAGATTCAGAAAACGTCGCGGAACCACAGACATGACCTTCGCTGTTCGCTAACTGCCGGAAATGTGTCGGGAAAGGAGGGCCAACCTCTACGCCACCTTGGTTGATGAAGACCTCTGACACACTGTATGGCGATGGACTCTGGAAAATCCGACTGAAATTCGGATGTACTGACCGATTTACTCAAATGAAAAAACTTCATGACGGTATCATGACTCGCGACACAGACAACGGGCAATATGTGAAGCATTCACGATGACCAATTGGGTGAAGCAGGGTTAAGTACTTGTCTCACCCTATTCAGTCTCATGGGATCCGCCATGTTGATGGATGCCTACCGTGAGGAGCGGCCGGCCAACTATTGAACCAACGGAAAACTGCTTAACATACGTTACCGAAAAGCATCTTCGAAAATATCCAAGGCCAGCGTTCACGAACTATCGTTCGCGGATGACCGAGAGCTAAATATCACAACGAAAAGGGCACGCAGTAGAATGCGGACCTGTTAGCCTCCGGCTTCTCCACCTTCGGTCTACCAGCACGGAGAAGACAGTGATTCTGTACCAACCGGCGCCAAATGCTGACTACACCCAACCCTGCACCAATGTCAGTGGAAGTCACCTTACAGCAATGAAGAAATTATGGTACCTTGGGAGTATGATATCAAAAAGCACCAAGAGCGAACACGATGTCGTATGTCAGACCTCTATCGCTAAACAGGCCTTCGGTCGGCTAAAGCGTTCCGTCTGGAACTGTTGTGGCATCCTACTCAACATTAAGCTGAGGATGTACAGGAATGTTGTCGTGGCAGCGTTGGCGTGCGGGACGGAGACATGGACCGTTCATGAAGGTCAAGCAAGATGACTGGACAATTTCACCTCAGTCGCCTCCCAAGAACACTGAAGATAAGCTGGCAGGAGCGGTTTCCGGAAAGAACCGGCGTTCTCAGTACCCACACCATGCTGAGGTAGATACAGCCGCGATGGCGCAGCCACGTCGTAAGGATGCGCGACGAGCGCATGCGCAAGCGGCCATTTGTAGGGCAGGGGGTCGCAGACAAGGCGGACAAAAGCGTCGCTACAAGGACACCTCGAAGGCCTCACTCAAGCACATGAAAACCCAACCCGGAGACCTGGGTGGACCTTGCTTATGATCGACAAACGTGGCGCTCTGCCATAAAAGCAGGCGGTAGAACGCCGTAGACGGCACCCACCATCACACCGCGGCACACTAACCCGCACACAACACGCGAACCCGCCTCACAACACCATCCACTATTCATGTCAAAAGGGGAAGGGAGTACGAAGATGAAGTAAGCAGTGCGAAGGCAGAGAAAGGAATCTAAAAGTCCAATGGGAACTCCAGACTGATTCCACGGTCGACCTCTACGGTGTGATCTGCATATAATTCAGTGGCTGCATAAGACATAATAGTTTCCATGACGTTTAAACCGTTATGTCCGAGGTGATCTTCGTTTTATTCGACAGTAAATAAAGGCAGAGAAGAAAGTTGAAGGAAGCTCATGACTAAGAGGGCAGTCACTATCAAAAATTACCTGCAGCAACTGAGACTTTAGGTGTTTGTCACTCTCTGCCAACGAGTTCTCCGAGTCCTCAGTACGGAGTTGGATCTGCTCACGTAGCTCAGCATTGTCCCTTCGTAAATCACGCAGCAGGTTCTCTAGGTGTCTGTGCTTGGCTAAGAGGGCCGCGCTCTCGGCCTGCTGATTGGCCAGCTCAGAGAGCACGTTCGCAGTCTCAGCTTTGGCCATCGCGACGGCCGCAGCGCCCGACTCAGGATCCTCCTGCGTAGAAATAAAACACATGCTTAGTAAACAGACAGTACTGGGGCCAAATAGTCTACAGTGGAACAGCGGGCGCTCAAAGACTCCACAATACCCTCAAATATACATCAAATATTTGAAAAAGAAGAAGACTCGAGCACCGGAACAATTCGTTTATTATCCTGAGCTTTCAGACTCGTACAGGAGTCCATCGTCAGAGGTAGTGTCTGAAAGCTCAGGATAATAAACGAATTGTTCCGGTGCTCGAGTCTTCTTCTTTTTCAAATATGTATACACCATGAACTCGAAATTTCGCCTTCATTCGTGATACATCAAATAATCCTCCAGCTGCTCCTATCTATCTTAGTAATCAAAAATATACTTTTCTTTTGAACATGGGAAGTAGTAATAGATTGACTGAACTCCTTTACTTGTGAGTGCGAAAATCTGCATTCTTAAAACAGAATGAGTTCATTCCTCCTGTATTCGAACCGTTTCGGCAGCAATGGCATGACACTTCTTGCGACCACATCCAACCTAGCGTGAGTACATGGATCAAGTGGCTGAAGATGGTAGTGACATTCAACATGACCCATTACGCCAATTTTTTGGATGTCAGGACGTGCGGACTGAAAAGGAACTATGGTGGGCTTGCGGCGGCAAAGCGGACGAACGGAAATGGCCACTTTACGCTAACCCGCCTTTGTCGGTATTCCTTCAACATAACAGATAATTTTAATTTGGCCGACGCTTCAAACGCAAAAGAATTTTGTTGTGATGTCTATAAAAAAACTACCAAAAAGCCGGGGATGCAAACAAGGCGGGGCCAGCATCAAACGTCAGATAATGAAACCGGAAGACCCCTGGCCACGGCGGGAAACGTATTAAGCTGTTAACCGGATCCGATGCAGTTGTGGCTAAGGAACCACATCGGAGATACTGGGAGATCACTGCAGACATGGACAACCGGAGACGCAGCAGTAGTGAGGAGGAATGACGTCAACTCTTAGCTCATTCGAGGAGACCCGTTCAGAGCATGAAGGTTAATGAGGTGACCGAGTGTTGACCGGGTGGGTCGCAAGCTACTTGAGACATGGACATGCGACCGATGGTCCATCAATAAATGTAATTGTCTTTCACTCCCTATTCCGAGTTAAGGCTTTGTCTGGGCAGAGTACTTGGTTCCGCGAGGAGCACAGGGACGATCACTGTTTCCAGTGATCCTATCGCTGAGTTAAACGGTCGAATAATTTTCACAGTAATTCAACATTGGTGATGAAACCGTGACAATTAACGATCTCGGTTGGGGCAACCATGCAAAAGCCGCACCAATCACGGCCGTCTGCAACAAATGTGGGGGCTGGTAATGTTGATAGGCATGCAGCATCATAGCAACTGCATGCAGTGGATACTGCACCCCCGTGCTTTCCGTCACCCTTATTAGATGCTTTATCTTATGGGGGAACCAAATGAGAATCTGAAACGCAAGACAGGCAATATTTTTGTCTCTGAAATCCCGCCTGATTCTCTTCAGAACTGTACCAGTTATAAAAGACTTACACTAATGTTTTCTCGGGAGTCGTATGTGAAAAAGATCTCGATCCGCTATTTTATAAAACTTGGACCATTGTGGTCCAAACGGGATGCGATCTCGAAAATGCTAATTTAGACCATAAGATGCTCCGAGACGTGTGTAGCCCCGCCGCCTACATTGTGTATGTATTTTGGTAATTATCTGTCTGGGGTGAATGTGTATGCTGAACTGCCACTTCAACGGTGACAACGCCGAACGGTAAGTTGCATGCGTCACACTTTCTATTAGACACCAACCAAGGTTGTGATGATGGTGATGGTGGTGGTGGTGGTGATGGTGGTGTGATTAACCTCAAGATGGAGGCTAGAGTAAGAGTCGGGACTACAGCTCAGGTCGTATGTCTAGTCAGCGGTAGGCAAACCTCGCAAAATTAAGTGGTCATTAGCGAAACCCAGCCCCGTAATGTGTTATGCGCCCTCTGTCAAACATACGAACACAGCAGCCTAACTGTACCTAGCTACCTAAACAAAATAAGTAGCAACCAACACCTACGTTTTGACAGGGAGGTTAATAATATGAAAACGCACTTTCTTTCACGACTACGACGAAGAAATGTACATAGAAGCAATAAGATATCTTCCTAAATCGTTCTTAAAATTGGCTGTCCTCTTGCCTCTGTGCGTCCTTGGAGGATGCATCGGGATCCCAAAAGTGTGCGTACTTCAATGGCTATACAGCTGCTCCGACTCCGAAAGCGGCTATCCGGTGAACTTTTACATACACATAAAAGGCATCTGAACTCCTCAAAAAAACAACTGAGGGATAATCAGGCAGAGGCAGCGTACAAACCTACAATTAATCCGCACCCCTAGTTTGTACACTGTAAGGACCTATTTGGCTACTTCGTTGAGAAGTTGCGTATGAAATCTTACGCATCAGTGTCGAGGAAGGTTATTGGGATATAACTGGAAAATCAGCCTATATCCATCCGTATGAACACATCATCCATCAGTGATGAGACTAGACAATCTACATCAGATGGCTGTGCACAAACGATGCACGGAGAAAACTCGCATCATTGAGGACTGGCCAACAAAGGATGTCTGCGAATCCCTAAAGGCGATGCACCCAGATGAGGTACGCATTAACAGACATATCGATTTGGATGCCTCAAACAAGATTTTGCTTCAAATTACTAAAACCTTTGCGAGTGTTTTTTCCGTTCCTAGCTCTGCCTGAATAGCTGTTCCGATTTTTTAAAAAGCCTCAGCATAAGGTATCCTTTGGTAGAGGAGCGCTCACCGATCGTTTTTACGAAACTCGCTCGTCCCGTTGTGTCTTACGGGCTCTCTCTCGAGCCCAACCAGCAGCCGCACAGCGGCGCACGATATAGGCAGAATTTTATTACCGACAAAGACAAGGGAGACTGGAATGGCCATTTCTGGCTTATTGGCCGTCGTCAGCCAGTCGCACCCAACCCCGAAGTGTGGAACAACTGGGGCTCGATCCCGCGACCTGTTGGTTAGAAGTCCAACGTCTCTAACCACTGAGCCATGGGCTCGTTGTCCTGCCGGTTGCGAATGGGAATAAACAATTGTATACAATGTATATATTGTATATTTTTAGAAGTTCAACATAAGTTATCCTCACGAATGGAAGAGAATATGCGCATCATAGGTTCTTGTTTAAAAGAACGTGAAGGCACGATCACTGGGACAGAAGGTTTATTTGCCTGAGCTTTCGAACTCGAACTCGAGTTCATCATCAGAGGCTACTCGAGTGCAGCAAATTGTGAACATTTATATCGTTCATCCTTGCGGGGGGAGGGGGAGTGCGTCCGTGGCTAGGTAGGGTTTGTGCCGCCTGGTCCACGGTGTTCCCCCGGCGTGGTGACGCCGTTTGTACTTCGCGACGGTGTGAGCTGCGCCACCTGGCTGCGTGGGCGGAGCGCGTGATAACACGCAGGCAAATCGATGTCTGTTGATAGAGTTGGTGTCCGACACCCACGCCTCCAACAGCTCTCGCCCTGTCTTGTTGCCGGCTCGCGCCAATATCCGCGTCTTGGCGAAGTCGAACTCATGCCCTTCCTCCAGCGTGTGAGTGGCTACTTGAGACAGTGGGTCGCCTCTCCGAACGGCCCGTTTGTGCTCAAGTATTCGTGAGCTCAGACGTCGTCCTGTCTGGCCTGTGTAGTGGCAAGGACAGTTTTGGCAGGGGATTCGGTAGACTACGCCCGACTGTTCACCTGCGTCCAGCCGATCCTTCATTTTCATGATCCTGCTACGCATGGTGCCCGCCGGATGATGCACTCGAGTAGCCTCTGATGATGAATTCGAGTTCGAGTTCGAAAGCTCAGGCAAATAAACCTACTGTCCCAGTGATCGTGCCTTCGCCTTCTTTTAAATAAGTTATCCTGTTACTACAGCAGCCTTGAAACTGTTATTTTCACAGAAGCTCTCGTCTTCTGACGATGAGTTTATTATCATTAGCAGCCGTTCAACTCCTGATAGTACTGGCCACACTTTTGTCTCTCAAGTCGGGCGTGCCTAGAAGACAGGCCAAAGGTGCAGAGCTGTAACCATGGCGCCTGACATTAATTTGCCTAGACAGTAGAGGATACTTTCCATCGGCAGATGGTCGTTGTGCGCGAAGAAGACACACTGATTAGCCTTGCCCGGAAGCGTGACTAGGCACTATGCACGCAAACAATTCCCCGGCTTCTCTGAGGTTTCACTTTCCCCTACTCTCCCCCCCCCCTTCCACACCGGCCGTGTTTTCTAGCAAGAACGACACACTGGCCCGACAAAAGACCAATAGATGACAGCTAGTGCAAAATGCACGTTATTTATAACTAGAAGGGAGGAGATAGAGTAGATATGGGATCCTCATTTACGTGCTCATTTTAAAAGAGGCCGCATTACATCTAAGGGTTGTGTTGACACATGAGACATCTTAGACTCCAATCAGGTGAAACTGAAGGCGATGGCTATATGCATTTCATGCATTTAGACCGAATAAAAATTATTTAGCTGAAACTAGTCTACAAACTGGTCGACACGTAAGCCAAAAAACAGAGATTAGTTCGCACTTAGTAGCGCAGTGTCTGAGTCCGAAAAAAAACAACCGTTATATTTGACAAACTAAGAAAAGGTATTCCGGCAGGTGGATAGAAAGGAATTCCGTTGGGTTTTACCTATTTAATACATGAACAGAAGGATATGGACAAAGGTGTCTAGAACATGAATGGTGTGTCATATATAAGCATTTGTTGTGCGGTAGTAAGGTTAACATATGCTATTAACTACGTGCTATTGTTGATTTATGTCGGTTTCCGGGCAAAGATGTGAAGAAAACAGACGCGATTGATGGGACAAAGAGGTTATCCGTCTTACTTCTCAGATTCTTATTCGAACTCACAATAAGAGACGACAGTTAAGAAAGAGTGGCGGAACACACCGGGGTGCAGTGTTCATGGGATGCAGCTTTTATGCAGCTACATTCCTATCAACATCACCAGCTCCCACATTCATTGCGGATGGTCGTGCTTGGTGTGAGATTTGCTTGGTTCTCCCCACCCGCGTCGTTAATCGTCACAAATTAATCATAAATGTTGGCTATAAGTATGAAAATTACTCGACAAGTGTTAGTCCGTGTGCTCCCCGCGTGACTAAGTGCTCTGCCAAGACAAAGTCTTATCTCGGAATAGGGAGTGAAAGACAATCACCCTTATTGATGGACCATTGGTCGCAGGTCCATATCTCAAGTAGCTTGTAATCCAACCCGGTCGTCATCTCTTGCAAGGATTTTGGCCCCTTTTAAATTTGATGCTCTGGACGGGTCCCGTCGAATGGGCTGAGACCTCATGATTGGCCTCATTCCTCCTCATTACTGCTGCGTCTCCGTTTATCCATGCCTGCAGTAATCTGACCACAAATATACCAGACCCAAGGTCTTCGCTTCCATGGCCACGAGCATTCGGGCGGCATTATCTGACGTATGATGGTTGTCTCAGGTTTGAATACATCACCAAATTTTCTGTTTGGGCACCTAGTGGCTGTCTCCTGTCTGTGTCCAATCTCAGGTCCAAGTGGTGTAAGAAGGCGGTTGAAAGCCTCCGAGAGATTCTTGATGTATGGGGGGTGCTCGATAAAATTTTGAGTCGATGTGATTTTGCTTTTCTTTCCGTTTTTAACGGTTGACGAAACTGGACAGGACGCCCCCTTGACGTTGACACCCATCAAATGCTTTGTTATTCAATAACCTTGTTTTCCGGTCCACTCCAGAGCGTCTCAACTGGTCGAAATACTGTCTCTCGACGAGTACAATTGCGACTGATGAGGTAGTTGTTGTTTAAGCTCATTAATTACCTCTTATTTGCCAATCTTCTGAACACTCTGATCTATAGGTCACCACAATCCTTTTGACAGACCACAACACCACGACTGGCCAGCGGGTTGCTCTCCTCTTCTAATAGATAGCAGTTAAGCTCCAGGATGCAGTTCAGAAGACGAAGATGCGATCAATTTTTCCCTGCTTCCGGGCCTAGATAAAATACTACTTTCCAAGGGAGTGTTTGTCTTGTACAGACGCAGGCAATGGCCTGCCAACGGTATACATGCTCGCGTGTATGCTGTTTTGACGCTGGTGTTCTTTTGAACGGGTTAGATGAAAATGTTGTGAAGCATCTATTTCGTCAGCTCGTGAAGGAAACTCGGAGCTAAATTGTTTTCCGTCACTTATAAGTTAAATTTACCCGATTTATGTAGAAAACCGACAGTAAAGCAGCATCTTATTCTCACGAAAACCTGCTTACTCCAAGCAGTCTTCGAGGCCACTTATTAGAGGTTGAACATGAATGTCGCTCAAGGTGGAAGGCATCCCTTAGTCAACGGATTACGGGCCTCCGTGTCCTTTGTCAACTGTCTAACCGGGGCACTTTGTTAGAAGTCAACTTAAAGGCAATAAAAAGGCGCAGCCAGGTGTTGGGTGAAGTCGACATGAGTGACCTCTGACCTATAGCCTGCCCAGAGGCGGGTACAGTAACGATTCTTGATAAAAAAAAAAGTGGTGCGATCGATACATTCAGACAACTTAGGTCTTCCACCCACTGATATGCTGAGGCCGCACAAACCTAAAATTGCCGCATTTTCAGCAGCAGGGCAAGCATCCCAGTTTGTCGGTTTTATTGAATCGTCTAACAAGTTTAACCAGTCGTTTTCCTTGCGAAACGAACTCCAGCTTGCGCAAATTTGTCAGCTAATATGTGAAAATCGATCGAAGAATTCAAAACTAACATCAGGTTGCTGATGCCTAAAATGATATCGAAGTAATGATAATCACATTTTTAACTGTATGGTCGCAAAGCTATCCCCCAAAATGTGTCCATTTTCTCTCTAGAGTTCCTTGGTGGATGTACTTTATGGACTTCCAAAAGATGCTTGCCGTAGCTTGAAAACGTGATATTGCTGTTTTCCAGCAAAATAGTGCTTTACTGTTATCTAGAGCTAAAAAAGGGATTGCGACGGACCCCGAAGATTTAAAGGGCAGGCGGGGAGAACAACTATCTTAAATCAGTAACCAGTAGCCGATTTTGAATCGCATCTGAGTTCCCTGTGAACGAGCTCAGACCGTATACTGCAAGTAGTAACTTGGGGATTCAGTAGGTTAAACAGAGCGCAAATCTTTTGCAAAATATGCCCTCAGGAAATTCTTTGATGGAGGCAAAAGGGGCCTATTACGCAACAGCAGTGGGTGTCTTCTGAAAGTTAATGGAGGTTAGTCAAACTATCAAGATTGTTTTATCTGGCGGGTCCTTGAAGCAATTGCGCAGTTTATATCGGACTGACACCACCATTTGTAGTGATGTCTGGGGCCAGTCAGGATAACAGATTTTTTTCTTTAATTCAGAATTCGATAATTTCTAGGCACGTGTGCAAATTCTCAGTAAATACGACACACCCCACCAAGTAGGATTCGAATATTGGTTGAAATCTGGATAGGACGGACTTATAGGGTCACCTAAACAGGACATAAGAGCAGAAACCGCCCTCAATACGTGTGACTTTGAGCCAACTTCCAGTGAAAATAGGGTAAGGTTTAAGGTTAAGGCTAGAGTTAAGTTAAGGACTAATTTTAGACCTAGATTTAAAGTTAACGGCAACGTAAGTCAGGATCAAGTTTAGGTTCAAGGTAGGGACTGGTGTTAACTGCAGGGTTAAGGCTTAAGGCAGGGTTGGGATCAAGATTAGGGCAACGGTTTAGTTTAATATTAGGGTTATTGTTGGGGTTTGGACACGGGAATACTTTGCCCTTTCCAGAATTAGGCGCCAGTCTACCTTTATTACTTGGGCGGGTCGAACCTATTCCAAGGTCCTATTTAGGAGGCCACATAGGTCAGTCCTACCAAAATCTGCTCGAGCTCTGATACAAAAATATACTGAGAAAATGGTTTTAGGAGTAAATCACGCAGTCTGTATACTCCTAGGAGCGTTCACAGAATAAAGAGTAATTTCATATTTTTTAATAATAACTTAGCCACAGACTTGAAAGGGCTATAAAAATATAACGGAATCGCGTTGAATACACCGCAAAACGTGATTACACAGAAGTTTGGTTTCACGACATTTCAAGACACAACATGCTTTTTCTCGCAAACAAACTTTCTGATTTCAGATTAACTTTTAGATACGCGCTCAAATTCATACAAATAAAAAATATGTATAAAATATTTCCATTTTCACGGAAGAACTGTGATATTTAAGGTTTCGTCTGGTTAAGATTGAATATAGGTGAAATTTTCAACCGCCGCCAGTTTGATTATAGTGAAACTTACGAAACCTGAAGAAACAGCCGCTAAAGAAGTACAGATTCACGGAAATAAAACATTTAGTCGCAAAGAAGTATATATGCGTGGGAAGAAAACCAGTTGCCTTACTTCGGTCTGTGCTTCACCATCCTCACGTGGTAACTGGCGACGAACCTCTTCCTCGATCTTAAAAAATCGAAGAGCCTTTAAGAGTTTGCGAGGATAAACTGAATTTACTTTAGGACAAAAGGGTTTTTAACTATCGACTTTTCCTCGCTAGCGTAAACAAGCTCTTTAGCTAGGACACTGAGAATCCAAAAACGCATGGGCTTTCCTGTGTGACTGTCGACATTAGGTTTACTTGTACTGTCGTGCGGAGCTATTTTCAAGGCCACTTAACTAGGTGACTAAAGGAATAAGATTACTAAAGAGATTTCATGGAAACTTTTGAACTACATAATAAGTACGCACGCGATAACAACAAAACGCTCACAGCAGGGGAAAGTAGTCCGAATCTGAATGTGTGACGGATATCAAACTTATCAACTTATTTTTCATTCCGCCAAAAACTAGTTATCAGTAAAACAGTTAGATTACGCGTCACGATTACATAGCATTAACAACCCCCAATGACATTTACTAGCACGTGCGCCCACCCCAGGATGAGCAAGCAAAGGCCAGATTGATTTTCTGATCATAGAACGCGCAGGGCGCATTTCTGAGAATATTATAAAGGCGTATTCACGCGATCTTCATGTTTGTCTTCATTTCCCTCACCTTCCTTCACACCGGAAAGCTGTGTGAAGTTGAGTGGACGATTGACAGTTTCCAAATCAGAAACAATTGCTTTAGCAGCAGTTGTCAGGGGTCTTGACCGGCCTCTTCGTTTTCTAGCAAACCCAGTAGAAGTCTCATTAGATTCTGTTTCCGCTTTCCGTTCGAAGGACAGGGAATTATGTACGCAGCAACGTAGTCAAATTCTTCATAAAAATGTCTCGGCCAGATCCCATGCTTATCCAAAATTCTCCTGTAAGTTTCTCTAATAGCCGATATCTGGGAATCCGTTCAGGTTCCCGTGAATTTTTAGGGTTCATTGCAATTCTGACTCCTTTAATTCACTCAAAAAGCTATATTTGTCTTGGTAAATAAAGGCATCTCCCTAAGCTTGACGTAAAAGTCTGAGATTTTCAGTAGGTTAATTTTTGACTTTTAAACAAAACTTCCCACGCAAATCGTTAATCAACTGTATTCATGCAAAAATGCGTTCCATGGCAAACTGTGATTTACAAAGTTCCAGCAAAAGCCACATAACGAAAATTAATGTACCGAAGACATGTTATCATGCTTTAACAAATCCTGTTAATGTCCGGTAAACGAGATGCATAAGGAAAAGATAAGATTTTTAATAATATGCCATCTTCAAAATAAACTTCACTTACGTAGGCGCGAACACTTTTTTAGTCGAGACAGTATGAATGATTTGAGAATAAGCAATATCTGATGAACCGACTAACGACGTAAGCCAGTCTTTATTATTGTTCTGCAAAATTTAAACTGGAGTGTCTGGCTAGAGGAAGCTAAAATGGATTGAATATCCCCTGTTCAGAAATGTGTTCCCGTTTGAACTAAGCGACCTTCGTCCCTATATTTTGCGCTTCAAAATTGCTACATCGACCTGGTTTATATTTGGAAAGTGAAGGAGATAGTCCAGTATGTTTAAACTTTAGGTACGGCTTGTCCAAATTCCTGGACCCTGAAAATGAAAAAGACTGCTACTTACAATGGCCTTTTGATTTTCTATCTCCACCAACTGGAAGTCCAATAACTCCAGCTGTTCTTTCATTTCTATCTTTGTAAGCTCCAGATGTTCAATCTTCTTTGCTGATTCGTAAAGCTGTGTTGATGGAGGTTACATCCTTCATGGGAAGTAATTTACCTGGTTTAGAAGCTTCTTATTCTGACGGATAAGCGCCCGTCGCTCTTCGGCCTCTCTTGGGTCCTAAAAAATCAAGTTATAATTAAAAGCAAGTTATTTGTCACACCAAATCAGCTAAGTTATATTGGCCGTTGTTTGTTTAATAAAGTTGCCTTGGAACTCGAATTAAAACAAAGCGATTACGACAGCACACAGTATCCCTATCGATACAGAAATTCCGTATTGATAAACAGAATTGCGGTTGGTCATTTATCACCTTCAGCATTTCCCCAAGAAGGCAGATCTTGACCAATCATTTGTAAAATTCGGTTATGTGGTAAATTCCAGGATGAGTCGTCTCAGGCAGGCTGACTGAAAAAACTTGGTAGACGGGTGCTGTCGTTGATGTATACGCATAAAGGCCGAATGGTGGTATATAAAAAAACTAAGGGATGCAAGACTCTCGTGGGCACTCTGCCTAAAGAAAATCGGCCCTTTTGTTGTGTGCCGTGATGCGTATCGGTCGGTTGACCTTGCTAAGCCTTTAATCCCACACCACGAGGGCCCAACCGCAGGCTGTTGGATGGTAAATAATGGGCATTCCACAATACATTTAATCTCAAAAATACTATCTTATTCACTCTAGAGTTTGGTAATACTTAATAAATGTATCAAGTGAAAATATCCATCTTGAATTTAGAACGGAAAGGTGAACGTTAGTCTCACAAGATCTCGGATATTTCTAAACTCCGCCGACAGACCGTAGGCTCGCGGCCTGGGTCAGAGAGCTTTTGACTTACAAGGAGGATAAAACTTCTGGCCTGCAGAAAAGGGTTAGCAGTTTCTTAAATAATGGCGGGAGAACTTTAGCTGAAATTTGAGTTCCATATTTCAAATGAAATTAAGGTTCACAAGGTTATAACAAGAAAAGATAAATTTTTACCTCTAAGATGGGGAAGATCGTAGCTACAAGGGGTTGTATAGCTTTCATAGTCTGCTTTGACAGGTGGTGCTGCTACTGAATAAACCTTGACCCTGCCACTGCCTGTGTTTTGGGCAGAAGTGGGTTCGGAAAAAACAATCCACAAACTGAACTTTCCTTCACGGCCCGAAAGTATTCAAGTGAGTAGTGGGTATGGATACTTCCTTAACAAAGTAGCGGACAAACAACACTATAATGGGTTACCGACAAGTCAAGGGAGACCGGAATGCCCATTAGCCGTCATAAGCCCTCTATACCGGATCACAGGTTCAAAGCATCCGGGATTCGAACCGGCAATATTTGAACGTCGACTACAACGCCGTATCATTGAGCCACAAAGCCTGTTGAGCTGTCGGTTGCGATCGAGAATATCAACTAGGCGTTCACCAATCACGTTACAAGACATGCCCGTCACGTTGCGCCTTGGGGTTAAATTTGCAGTTCTTACAGGCAGTCGCACAGTGACTAGTAGTATATGCAGGAATAAGATAACGACGAATACAATGGAGACCAGAAAGGTCATTTCTGAGGTACTAGCCGTCATCAGCCAGCCATACCCATCCCTAAGCGTAGAGCGCATGGGATTCGAACCCCAAATCTTTAGTCATTATGGTTAACACTATATGACTGAACCACGGGCTCATTTCCCGGTAGGTTGTGATCGAGAATATTGATTATCAACTATAGCTGAACCCGGCCACGCGTTGCTGTGGCTCAGTGTGGTGAAATGAAGAAGAAAGACAAGAGAAAGAGGGCGCGTTCCTAATATGCTTGAGTTTATTATGCTTGTAGGTATACAATATTTTTTGTCGTTGCGTTGTCCGTGCAGATATAGAGATTATCTAGTTTGCCGACTATGTTGCCGACTACATGCCGCAACATGTAGTTGACCATATGAGAGACAAAACGTTTGCAGATTCAAACTGCACAATTCGAAAGATTGACCCTGAGCTTTGTTGATTCTGATTGCAAACGCCAATCGAATCGGAAATTGCAC
Organism: Spirometra erinaceieuropaei; assembly: GCA_902702965.1. Taxonomy (NCBI): domain Eukaryota; kingdom Metazoa; phylum Platyhelminthes; class Cestoda; order Diphyllobothriidea; family Diphyllobothriidae; genus Spirometra; species Spirometra erinaceieuropaei. The sequence continues at coordinate 211,129 of CACRXP010000306.1, forward strand.
TCTCCTAAATTTAAGTGGCATATCGGTCAGAATCAGTGGAATGCGAGGAATATGGTCATGTTCACTTTTGAAGGGTCCTGTCAAGACAGTGGCTTCCACGGCGTTGCTCAGTAATGGTTTTACTGCAAGCCGCGTGCCGTTGCAAAGTTTCGGCTAGTTGATATTACGCAACATGATAATCGGCAAGCCCATTTCCGATTGCAGTAGGTGGTGCGGTATCCCTAGCAGGTCAAGTGAATTCAAAAATGCCGTTAGATAACTAGCTGCCTCGTCTGATTCCACAGCAGTGTCGACGGACGTGCATGTCACTGCCTCGATTTGGATCCTAGACTGAATAATATGGTTAAGTCGGTAGGCATCTTTTTTCTTGGCCGCAAGAATAACTCGTTAGCTCACCCAATCATGATTGGTGTAATTCGTCTGAATGTTGGGAAACACCTTTTCAACCGATTCTTCCTTTGACGACACTAAATTGCCGAGGGTAAAAGGTAGAGAAAGGCGTCCTGAAATGGGATCAAGTGGCACCGTTCCGTTTCCAATTGTCAGCAATTGGTGTGATAATATTTCAGTCGTTGTGCAGCTGGACACGCATATTTGTGGTCAGTTTTACCGTCTGAATTTGGCATCACAAATATGGGTATTTCCGGCAGGCATTTATTTCGTCCGCTGGTGTCGATCGAGGAATTACGGGCAGTGCTTGCCTGAAGTCTCCCCCAAGCAGTAGCAATACATCTCCAAATGATCTACCATTTTCGCGTAAACTTACAATGATCGATCAAGGGCCTCGAGCGTTTTCTGTATGTCATTGTGCATTAATCCCAAACACTAACTTTGCATTTCTGCAGTACTTTTCCCATGTCGGATGCTTCGGAAATGTTGCACGTGGTGGTTTCCATGAATTGGATTCTCAACGGCAATTTCGAAGCTGAAAGAACAGTTCTTCCGCCAGGTAGCGGGGTTCTAGCTACCCTGGATCGTCTTGCTGCCGGAATCAGCCTTAGAAGGAACGTTTTGCCAGTTCCACCTGGTGCATCTAAGAAGAAGACTCCTCCAACCCCGTTATTGACATTCCGCATTATTTGATCGTAAATCCCAGTCTTCTCCTGTGTTATCCTAGGAATGTTTGACTACAGGTATGTCAGAAGTTCAGCCGAGTTGCAGTTTTGCTCACTGGGAGAATCCACATCTAAGGAAACAGCAGGAGGTCGGTTTGGTGATGAGATACACCCAGTTAACCAAGGACTTTTGCTCACGATTTCTACGCACATATCCTCAATCATTATTAAAGCCTCGTTCTAGATTTCTGCTGAGAAATCCACATTCGAATTTTTCTTGCGTGGTCGCCAGAAGATGTCTTCAGCCATGTGCGATTTCCATTTCTCCCGTAAATCTGTTTGAGATGAAGGCGATCAGGCAGTCAGTATGATTGCAAACAATACACGGATTTGGTGTGGATGTGAAGTGCTGCAGGCGTCATTAATACATACATCCCAGTGTTGATTGTTTCCAATAAATTGAGAGCCGGACATGCACTGCGGAAAGTGGCATGTGTAACGTCATTGACAGATTTCAATTGCCGGAAAGAAGTTGGACCGGGCACATTCACCAACAGCATGCGAATGAAGAGGCACTTGTCCTGATTTGGATGCACGGTGTACAGTCTGCCTATCGCAGTTCCTTTGAATATGCCGGGGTGTCCGTCGACTCGCTCTTGTTTGTGTCGTACGAAAGATTTTCTGCACGCATTCCATGTGTAATTCGTAGACACTTCCGAAGAAAGCAGTGTTTTCGCAAACGCGTCAGTTTGGCATAACGTTAAGAATGCAGTTAATGTTGTTGCCGGTGGACCTAAGGCAACTTGTTGTACCTTTGCAGCTGTAAATTAAACGCATTGCCCATTCCCTAAGTGTACTGCCAAGTGAGCAACAGCTGGGCTTCTTTCATTTATGGGAAATGGGAGAATTTGCCATACGGCTTCGTTGCTACTGATATATTTTGCAGCCTGAAAATGTGCGATTTCATCGACTTGTACGTGCGTATTCCTTTCTCTCCTTCCGGGTTGTAGGCCAAAAACGGTCATGTCGCTGCCTTTGTTCACGTACTTATAAATGTATTTAAATGATTCCACGGAATTTCAGTATTCCACGTTTATGTGCGCTTTGTATGCTTTTAAAAGAAAAGGCGAATATGGAACAACCCAGCGGTTATCTACTTGTACTTCTATGTCACTGGCTCGCATTTGAACGGTTGCCAATTTGCCGTCGTCTTCCGCTGATCGTCTTCGGCGTAGAGGATTTTCATCTTTTCCGGTACCTGTGTTGCATACGAATGCCCGAGGATATCTCTTATAGCATTTTCCGTCTATCGTGTACGGGGAATCAGGATTCGACATATCGCAAGGTCCATATATCATATTCTTCGCCACAACTTCATGCAAATCCTTGTCGACGTCGGTGTCAGGTAATTCAGCGCATATTACATCGTCGATTTCGTTGGAGGTGATCTCGTTATAGAACCAGATCAAGATATGTGCGTGGGACAGTTCTGTCTGTTGCCACTCCATCAAATACGTCCAGCGGCGCACAGGGTCAAACACCTCGTGTTTCACCATGAATTTCATCAGCGATTTCAGCTTCTGCCTGAAAACACGTGCTGTGATGTCATGCCTATCCACCGGCGATTGCCGAGGAAGCAAAAACTGTTTAATGTCACCCCAAGCGGGATTGCATTTGAGTGTACGGAATAGGCTTACGCGTCCGTACTGGCAAACATGAGTAATTGTACCTCGAGCGTACTCAAACATATGACGTGAACTGCCTGTGGATGTGGATGACAAAGTTGTTAGCCTTACAACGTTAATTGTATTACCGTAGTTTACAACTACAGCAAGCAAGTAAAATGTATTCTTTAGAACGCAGTTTGGTCTGATTCAAGCGAATGAGAAGCAGACGTTCTGTTTCCATTTTTGCATACATATCCACAATGTACTGGTGAAACAGTTGACGGCATTTCGAAAAGGGATTACTTACATTCTGCCGAATCATTAGTCGGTTGGTGCGGTAGTTCATTGCGCTGCATTTCATGTGCATTTCCTCACCGCTGGCTGGATTTATCCTCTTAACGTTGAAGTGATATCCATCGGCACCATCCCAAAAAATAAGTGGATACTGCAAGGCATCGTAGAGCCGATGAGTTTCTGCAACTCTTGTCAGTTGATTGTTCCGCCGATGAAGCACAATATCTCTCCGTTTAAACTGGTCTCGGACTATAGCAGTTGCCACTTCGACTATAATTGGAGCATTGGATCATCGCCCATGTTGTCTAGCAGGCGTTTTGTCTGCATCAATAACATTATTGTGCGTATCAGATGGCATCGTGGTAATTGCGGTTTTGAACAAACGCACTAAGTTATTGTGTTCATGAGGAAGGTCTTGCGCTTGAGAAACGGTGGACCGTTTTATGCCGGTGGAAATTCCGCAGCGTGCATTCAATTTGTCATTGCCATCATCGATGAAGTACATTTGTAGAAATTTATGTTGACCGTCTTGGGGCGGAAGAAGGGAGCCGACTGTATGATAAATTTGTCCTTTCACTTTGAAAGTCGGCATAAATTGACGATATCCGCGCCGGACGATGTCATTTGGAAGCATAAATCGTACTTCCTGATGTGAGATAGGAAGTGCTTTGATTCGGCGGTCTTTCCAGCAAGCAAAGTATTTGATGGCTCCGGTAGTTCTGAAAGGTCAGGCAGTTTAATTTTTTCGGTGGCGTAGTACATTCCTTTAGTTTCTCCGTTAGATTTCAAAACCTGGCAATAAGTGCATACGGTAGTCATAGTGCCAATACTAAACATGCTGACTCAAGCAATAATCATCTGATCGGTGGTGCCGGAATGCAAGGTGATTGCAGTTGCATGAGTTCTGAGCACGGAGTCGTGTTTGACACTGATCTGATGTTTCTCGTTGGCGCCTTTCAGCCACTCTCAGCTTTTCTTGTTAATTCTGTTGAGAATGAAGTAGACCTGAAGCTACAGTATTTGGTCGCCGTGACGGGCTTCCTCAAGCCCGGCTGCACGACACTGGGCTGACAGTGGGTGACAGCCTCATTCTGTGGGTTGTGCGGGGAAGGGGGGGAGGAGTGGTGTTAATTGCATCTAGTCATCACCCTCGAGAATCCCAGAGGAGGCGGTGACAGCCCCATTAATGTGGGTCGTGCGGCAACTTCAAGTGGAGTCCAGGAGTTGCAGGTCTTTCTGTCTCTCAATTGCGTTCTAGATACATAACGCAGTAACAAGCAAGGTCATCTTCACAATTTTCGGATGTGTAAAGATCAGCTGAGTTCCGGTTTGTATACGTATTTTGTTTCGTGTTTAGGCTCAAAGGTCCTTATGTCAGATCTTGGTGCTTTTAAAATGAGTTATAACCCAAAGCAGATCACTTTTGAAAACTTTCAAGCTGTTGAAATTTGCACAAATAGTGAGGATGGGATTGCGCGCTACAGAACGTCTGAGTTCGGTAAGCAAGGTTAAATTTAAAATAGAATCACTTTCAAATTCGTCACACCCAAATGCCTGTGCGCAGTATGCGCCTTAATTATATAAGGGATCAAGTCTTTGACTGTAAAACCTGCCAGGGACTAACGGAAAGCCAGCTTGTTAAAGGAACCGGTTAACAGCGCTGTGTGATTGCGTCTACTAGGCATTTAAATTAAAAGCTTCATTGTAGCCCATCATTAGGCACAAGGAAAAGCGGCACAGGTTCCGTTCGGGCCCCTCGAGTGACGCTAAGTAGTCAGTTCATCTTCGTCGGCAAAAAGTCTGCAGCTGAATTTAATAACCCGGTCTGATCCCCCTTGTCGTTAAATACAAAATCTAGTTCAGTTAGTGGGCGGAAGTGGAAGTGAGTGAGCGCAGTTTCGGCCGACAGGAATGCTGACAAGAAACACTACATCTCCAGAGGATCTGCAGACTCCGTTGAATTTAGATTTCCCATACAGTCCCTAGGTACTACTGTTCGGCCCAGTAGTCTATTCTGTCATCCAAAGTCAGATTTAACGAACAAAGCTGAACTTGGCAACCGTTTAACCGGCATGCGTGTGACTTGACTAAGAGATCGACGGACAAGAACACCAGTAGCCGTGTGGTATTGTTTACGGAATAGACTGCAGTGAACGCGATTCTAAATTGACTGTGCGGTTGTGCTACCTAACTAATGCAGCAGACCGCTAACAGTGGACGTCTGCTAAAATCTAGGACTTGTGTTGCTAAAATCTAAATTCACTTGCAGTGTCCACCAGCAGACCAGTTATGGTCGAATGAGCGCAGTATTCGACGACCCTAATTGATAGTCATAATCAATATGCGCGATTTGTTGTAAAGAGGGCAGATACTAATTGTATTGGGAAGATCCTCGTGATTGGGGAAGGTCGAGGTGTATTAATCAAAGGAGTGACCTAACAATGTGTTCAAGAATGACCCCCTTTGCATCAGATGAATATATCTGAGCGCGAATACTAAGTAGTCTTGCGACACTGCGGTAAATTGTTCAGAGTTCGCTAGACGGGGAGCGGTCTGAGCGCGAACAGCATAAGTACCGTTAACGCACGTGTAAGATTCATATAGACAGCTTTTTGATACGGTTTCCTAATCGAAATTGATTCTGTTTAGTATTGAAAATTTGCCTTGCACACTGACGGAAATGTAGGACCGCTAAGAGTACTTCTGATATTCCTCAGCTCTGTTAACTTATGTATCGGAGGCAATGTCGCCTTAAATTTGAATGCCAATCAACTCGCCACTCGACTGTGAGTCTGGAAAAGGAGGATGAAAATGGTGGTTTGCGTGAACATCACAAGCAAATTTGATGCGAGTGTCGGTAACATTTATGAACACCTATTATGAATTTCAACTACGTGGGCAAATCTAGCTACCAATCCGTGTGAGTGTATGCAGAGGCAACCCCTAATAGGCCTGCACTCGCGGGTTATAGTTTTCTCACTCAGAACAACGGGAGAACACTCGTATTCCGGATAGCATATATATGGATGGTTCACTGAAAGTTTATCCCAGACGCTTTTTGAGGAGCTGATGGGTGGGAGTATTTATTTGCTGTTAAGTACACTCCATCCAGCTCACAGACTTTAAAATTCATAACTAGACCGCTCGTCTCTTCTCCACTGATCCCTCCGTGGACATATGTTCGTAACTGTCCCCCTAGCCGTCTTCCCCCTTACAAGGATTAGAAGACCGGATGGTTGTGTGGTAATGGGATTTTGTGTAGAATTCAGGATAGGGCACTATGAACTGGCCGTCACACCCACTTTTATTGCTTATGCTATCGCTACAGCTGTTAGCGTAGTCGCGAAAGGAGGCGGACGTCTGGACGTTCATTTTGTGCAACCGTTAACTAACACCGCCGTAGGCAAACTTGGGGCAGCGGAAGGCACAGTGGGCGATACGAAACATAGCGTGCCACAGTCGACATACTGCGTCGGCGCTCCTATCACATGATGTGATGTGCGTACGCTCAGTCGTAACAACAATAATAGCCCTATCAGAGGCAGAATGACAAAAAGACATCAATTTCCTGAGATTTATTTATGACCCGAGCAGGCAATCGCCACCGGACGCAAACCCCTAGCAGGTCATATTTTAATTGCCATGGTCTCTTAATTTGCAGAAATGCGTGTCCAATTGATGAGAAAAATGTTAGGGGAGATGCGTTTTCATGAAGGATTAACAAGTTTACGAATGGTGAACGCCTACCAAGCAGCTAGGACTCGCTGGCATAAACAAAAGACAACACGTCGGGAATGTGAACGAAGACTGCATAACACACGGGAAAATTTTGAAAGGGAACACTAAATATAAAAACTTACAACTTTCCGGCGCTGAAAAAAAAATAAAATAGTAAAAAACATGAGCATACAAATGGCATGATTAAAAGCTTTTATTGGTTGATTACCTTGTATAGCTAATTGGTAAAGAACATATATATTGATTTGCATACATACGTATACATATATTTTACCAGTCCATTGTTAGACCACCCCGTCTGTGGACCATCTCCAACAGGTACGAGCGCATGTTTGAGTTTCTGATCCCAGCTAATGGTCAGGATTACAACTGGTTGTGTGAAAACAGAGTAAGCCCAAAACAGTATTGTATTAATCTACGCGCCTTCTCCGTCTTCTCTCCCCTCTGCTACTATACCTAGGCCGACTTCGGCCTGGTAGTTGGCCACCTGTTCGTGATCTTTGCTACCCACATGGAGCTTGTTTATTTCAGTAAGCCATTAGATCGGTTGAATAAATATATACAGCAGGTGGACTAACTCATGAAGTGTCAACCGAAATTCCGAAATGCGTTTTCGTTTCAAAAAGACTAATTAAACAGAGTTGTAAAATTAGAATAAGACGTGGTTTTGCACTGAAAGAGCAAGAGAATTAATATTTTTATGGATGTTTTCCCCGAAATGCAATTGAATTTTTAATGGCCCGTTAAATCAATGAGAAAAATGGGTGCCACATACGTAGTCATTTTCTGCAGACTATAATTTTTGCATAAGGCCGGAAAGAACTTCGTCCAAAAGCCGGCATCCTGAGGTAGCCAAATTATCATAGAATTATAATGCATGATTATTAGCCTTCCAACCCTGCTTAATTAATCTTTTCGAAACGAAAACGTATTTCGAATTCCGGTTGGCTTTTCATGAGTTAGCTCACCTACTTCAGAAGATAAGGAACAGTTAGGACAGCCAGAAAAATTTGAGCATCAAGAGGTGGAAACGGTAGCCGACAGCGATAGAGTTCGGACGCCTGAAGAAGTGTCAGAGACATTGGGGGTTTATAGATCCCTACTGTATAGGGAGGAGGCATTGACAAGGAAACGACTGGAATGACCCTTACTGGCTTATTATCCACCACCTGCCAGCCGTACAAAGCCCCAGGTTCAAAGCACCTGGGATTCAAACTAAAAATTTTGTCATTAAATACAAAACTGTGCCATTGGGCCATGAACTCGTTGACCTGCTGATTGCGGACAGGAATATCAACTATCTGGGGAAGGGTGTTTACCAATCGAGTTACGGGACACGATCGCCCTGCTGGGCCTGAGGGCTAAATATAGAGTTCCTATGGGCAGCCGCATAGTGAATGGTAGCAGATGCAGGATAGAGGCAAGGACGAATATAAGGGAGTCTGAGATGATCACTTCTGATTTACTAGCTGCCATCAGCCATGCACAATGCCAGACTTTGAGCACCTGGTGTTTTGGTAAATGTGACCCATTTCCCTTGCTGTCCTGAATCCGAATCCCACAATGCCGCGGAGTTTTTCACAAATATGTTAGGTGGATGTAGTTGTTGTTAAATGTGGGTGATGAAAACGAGTTTACCACGTACTCTTGCCATGCGAATCTCCAGGGCCTGCTTAAGATCCTCGATACACATCATAGCATCTAGCAGATCGGATTCCAGCCGATTGCGTGCCTGAAAATTAAAAAGTTTGGTTATTGGCTTCTTTGATAATGCACTGTCCCAAGCTATGTAATGGGAATAATGTTGTCTAAAATTAGGTCCTGAACAGCGTCGTAAAAATGACTCGTTGTTTGAGACAATTTTTGCATTAATGGTTCTTGTTAGTAAGCAAAGTTCCTTTCAACTAATTTTTTCCTGGAAATTTTAGATATTCTGTAGAGGCCACAGCTGTGAAGCGCCTGTCTTAAAGTTAGGTCATTTCTCCTAGTAACAGACCCTACATGTAACCGGTCTCTTTCACCCCCTATTCAGTTTGTTTGAGGTTAGCCCTGCACTAACCCGCGCCTCCAACGAAGACGATGGCAGATATATATATGAAAAAAATGGGACGGATTACGCATATGGTAGACAAATTTTAACGCTTCCCCATAGACTATGATTACTCTATCATACCTCGGAGGCCCAGTACTTGAAATAATGGTGGTTGGGTGTCGTTTATGAACCTAGAAAGCAATGTCGGTTCCGGTAGGTTTTCTGTCTTTGTTTTAGGTTTTTTTACCACTCAAAATTATATGTACTCGTGTTTGGTTAATCCAACAAAACACAATTAAACGAACCTTTGTTCTGCGGCAGCATCTGCTTTGATTTCGCTCTCATAGTGTCCTGATAGTTCATAAATTACGCCATTCTACTTCACATTCCTAGATAAATCCAAATCCCTGAGGGTTTTCATCTCTCGTCCAATCTTTTCAGAGGTGGGTTTACCTTAGCAAAAACCTTGAGCGGAAGCGATCTGACATTCTGGGAATTTTCCCGAGGTCTTATGGTTCAAAACGCGAAATAATAATAAATATGACTTGACGACGTGAAACGTGAAAGCGCTTTGTTGATTTAAAGTAGGTGTTCGGTAAAGCTGACGCTCTTCAATCACCCCTTTTGGGGCTGATTATTTTTAAAGCTTTCGTCGGTCTGTGGACATCACAGACCTACCAATGCCACTAGCTGACTTTGTACAGTTGAAATTAAACTTTGCAATTTCTTGCTTTTATCCACTTTACTACACTACATTCTTCATTTGCTGATATCTTAAAAGACTATGCTTCATCAAAGCTTGCTCATACACCATTTGGGCTCACACAGGGTCGCAAACCACCCTGGTATCATAAAAAAAACCAACGAGCGTCCATCCACGAAGATTACCTCTGGGAAAGATTCCAAATAACAGGAACGAAAATGAACTTAAGATAGATTTGGGGTTTGCTCGTCCACCGTCTTGTCCATTGACCCTTCTGATGCGTTTGATGTCTATTAAAGCACTCAACTACTAGAAGCTACGCGACAATGACTAACACTTATGCAAAACAACCTCTCCAGAGCGTTATCTAAATCCGCATAACCACGATTTTTTCTCATGCTCTCTCACTGAACAAACATTTCGACAATCGATGTTCTGTGAGCGTGCTCTCACAAACCCTTGACAAAGGTCTATCAATCTAAGAATTTTCCGGGGATACTCAGCTGATAGCGCTAACGGGTACTGAGGATGACTTAGGTCACTGGAGTCTGTTAAGATGTTTTTTTTTATTTTTTGTATTCTTCGACGTTTTGTACGCCAAACACAGCAAATCTGTCTATGAGGTATGGCATTTACTTATGGATTTGGTAGCCTTCGTTAACTGTTTTAGTAACCGGGCACGGCCGCGAGGTTGTACTTCTTGCACCTATCCTCCTGCGACTTCTTTTATCAGTCGCTTATCTAACACAAACCTTAAAACGGCTAGCTTCCCAGATGACTCAGTCGAATCGTGGTCGCCCGTTACCGTTAAAAATGACCAAAGGGCTGTGAGCCGTCACGAATTTTCGCTCGACGGCTACTATCATCTAATATCTGACAACCGTATAACTCATTTCACGATTTTAAGGTCTTTGCCTCGTATCTTAAGCCCACTAACCGTATTCAGGGTCTGTTTTGCCATTTGTCACGGAACCTATGGAGCTATCAATGATATAAGATTTAAAAAATTAAACATGCATTAAACAACCTTAAAAGGTAAAAACATATTCGTTACAGCTCTGAATTCATGACTTCCTATAAATATGGGCATAAATTTAGAAAGCTGCAGACGATAATCAATTAAACATTCGAAGGGCTGTCCATAAGTCCATAACATACCATTTCGTTGTCCTTCGTAACTATCGACAGAAAACGTTCAAGTCTTAGATGGTCGTTCATCAGTAGACGATAATTGTTCAGAATTTCCTGTTTAGTCATCTAAAAAGTAGTTCGTTAGCCGTTATCTGAGCGAACCGATTCTTGAGTTTTAGCTATAATGGACCAGCGCTTATTTAAATCCGCTATTGGGTCATTCATTTTCTCCTTATCCTGTTGCAGCTATGAAACAAATTCACGTTACATACCCTCTTTTCAAGTCTCATGACAGAATCTTGACTCCGAAGGGTGGTCTCCTAAACGTGAAAATCGTAAGACGATATAAAAAAATCGTACGCTTGATTTTGATCTTTTAGACTTCTTTGCAAGAGCTGTTGCAGTTTCTTCGACGTAAACAGGCTTTCGGGGCACACCAGGGCTACGAAAACGAGTTTCCATCTGCCAAAAACACATTGATAAAATATAACTAGACTTACAGTATCATACAGCTTGGCTGATGCCATTTACTAAACCAGCTAAGCCAAAGCTTAAGCCTCTGTATTCGGAATTTTAAAAATTTTCGGTTGCTGAGGCGGTGCACAAAAAAGCCCTTCCCGCCCCGCAGAGCCGTATTAAGATTTTTTGAAATAATGGAGATACGCGAGTTGGGCCATATTGATTTAAGTAATGCGTTAAAACAAAGAAAAGTGTCTGGAAAAAGTTTGTCTCAAATTTGGCTTTAATTCACTATACAATGAACGTACCATAAGAAACAGCTTAAGTACTTCTGCTAAGCCGTATCAGTATTTTATTTGAGGTCTTTATTAGGTACTGTAGGGACACTGGCGAACAGGGAAACTGGTTTACGAGGAGAAATAGGTAGCAAGTTAAGTAAAACGCAAGAAATTGTTCAGCTAGACAAACTTTAGAGGTCCAAAGTAGTGGTGAGTTTCATTGGGAATTTATCAAACAATACATCGAAATGGTCAATTTAATCATCTGTTTACATCGTCCACCTTTTCGGAATAAGTGGTATGTAGGGGTGGTAGTCGTTGGTGCACTGCTATTCAGAACCGAAGGTACCGGACTTAGCTTCTGAGTGGACAGCTCTTGTCAAGCTTAGGAGATGAACTGTATATGCTTCGAAGGTCGCATCAATGAAACTGTGACTGCCCCGCTTGACCCCTGTTTGAAACCCGACTCTCATATATGACTCCCCGAGATTAGGTTCTGTCTAGTGAGCCGTCCTAGCAACCGCCTCGACAGACAGGTTAAAGAAGATGAGTTTATCTGGAGTGCTGTGCTACCTTACACCCTGTAATTCTGCTCCCATTCTCCTTCCGCCTATTTACTTTTGCATAGTCCTACAGAGAAGACAGCAGGCTGTTCTCTTAGCGGCCCAGAATAATTCGAATCGCTATTCCTTTAAAAAAGCCGTTATTCACATCTGAGTTCGGCGGCCGTCTGAGATCTTTCCCCAATCACGGATAGCGACAGCACTGGTCAGCCCCTCAGTGTGAAAGGCGTTAGAAGAGGTGCCCTGAACAAATACTCCTATAGGGTCATCTTAACAATGGCAGTTGATAGTAGATGCACAAATCTTGTTCAGAACAACCAAACGAAAAAACATTTGTTCGGACACACTCCAACCCCAGAACAGAGACTACCCAAGTAACGTCACTCGATGGAGGCTGGGATTTTGGTCTTTTTCCTAGATAACCCGCGGAGCAACCGGCCACGGGAAGCTTTAGAAGAAACCTTAACAGATTTATGTTCCAAAGTGGACTAACGCGATGAGAGATCAAGACATCTCCTTAAGACTTACGCCTTATCTTTCATATTGCTATGCTACGGTTTAGATTACTTCAGCCAACCTAGTTTTCTTTTTTTCACTGCAGCCAGTGGTGCGTTCCAAATAAGGTACTTCACTTAATAAACTGAACTGGACTTAACCTCAATGCCCTCTTACTGGTCATCCTGTTTGTTATTACCGACAAACACAAGGGAGACTGGAATGGCCATTTATGGCTTATTAACCGTCCTCAGCCAGGCATACCATACCCCGAAATGTAGAACACCCGAGACTCGAACACGCGACCTGTTACTTAGAAGTCTAAGGCCCTAGCCATTGGACCACGAGCCCGTTGCCCTGTCGGTTACGAGTGGAGATATACAATGGTAGGTGGCGCTTACCGATCGTTCTTACGGAACTCATTCTTTTCGTTGTGCCTTATGGGCTCTCTCTCGAGCTCAACCAGCAGCCGCACAGCGGTGCATGGTATAGGCAGTATGTTCCAACGAACAGGTGGCGAGTTCGAGTCCCAGGTGTTCCACACTTCGGAGTTGGGCACGACTAGCTGACGACGACTAATAAGCCAGAAATGGCCATTCCACTCTCCCTTGTCTTTGTCTGTAATAACATACTGCCCATATATTATGCGCCGTTGTGAGGCTGCCAGTTAGGCTCGAGAGAGAGCCCGTAAGGCACAACGGTTGGTCACCCTGTTTTCTGCAGTAGACATTTAAACAATTCTGCCAAAAGTGGATGTGACGGGAAGCGTGTCATTAGTTGCTTGTCCCGGGTCTCCTGATATTGCATTCCGGCAGAGAAATATACTGAAGTTCACGGCTTCGAAAATCCATAGCCGTTTGACGCTAATGACAATTCTACCGAATGAATCGTATTCGACGACACTTGTGACCTCAGTTTCTCATAGTTCGTATCATTCTGGAGGGAACTTGACTGCAGTTAGTCTTGAGGAATCTTAGTCGAACAGTAGATCGCTTGCAGCCATATTCCTACCGGGCACATCATCTATCCCTAAGATATTGAAACAGCCGACTAATTCAAAGGCAGCTTCTAGTGCAGTCCCGGGGACTCAAAAAAGTAGGAGTTCATCTTTTCAAGACATTCTCTCCGAAACTTGCTGTCGGTCCCCAAACAACAAGTGTGTCCCCAATCATTTGACTTCTAGCATGACGGCTAAACACGTGGTCTACAGTCGCACTCCCAGTGCGATCCCAACATATGTGTCCTCTCGAGCGAGTGAGGTCAACTGCTCTTCGGCGTCTCCTTGTTCGGAACGCTTTACAGTACTGCACATGGGGTTCCCCTACAAGCCCGGTCAGCTTCTTGTAATACTTGGGTTACTGTTTCACTTTCTCCCCCACCAAACTATACGTCATCTTAAATGGAGTCCTATGGCTTCTGCCATTTACTTCCAACATGCTGATTGATGCTGATTGATTAACGGTAAAAAGTGACACAAGCCAGAAGTAACAAGAGAATCGAATGACAAAGTAAGCGTGCCAGCCAATGGGAACGTCGACCAGCAATTCGTTGGCTGAACTAGCGCCATGCGCGTAGCAACCAAGTCTTTAGTTTTCTGAATTTTGATTTCATTTAATTACTGGATTTTCCCGCCCCTGTCGGTCAGACTGATACACATCAGTCATTATATCGCATTCGAATTACATTCGCCACTAAGTCGTAAGCATTGCGTCTAACGCATTGGTGACTTCCAATTTTAAGCCAGATTCTCTCGTCGTTTTCTGCATCAGCGATTTATACTGGGCACCGCTGAGGTAATTTGCGCACTTCTCACGCTGATACTTATACATTCTTGCAGATCTTCCCAAGTATCGTGCTTCCTGTACCTAAATTTAACAAACTATTTGATGTTCCCGTCTAATCTCTTCATGCTGTCGCTATCACCTTCTTCGAATTTTGGCATAATGCATATAAACACTACTTTATTTGCATTGAATCAGGTTTTCTCTCTGAGAGCATTAGCGAGGGAGACACGAAACTGCACAGTCCTGTCCGGGCTCTGTTTTTTATAGGTGTTGCCTCAGGTGTGGTCCGGTCGGCTAAAAGTGCACGCGGCTAAAGGCCGCACTCCGTGAACTACATGCTGTATTCGATTACCAATGCTATCACCGGCTGCCACGCAATGGATATCTAGGCGATCTCAAAGTAACCGAGCTTCTGAAGAGGATGTACACCCTGCGGTGTGCTCAACCTCGGTGATAAACTGTTCAAGGAAACATTGTTGAAACTTCTGCCAACAGTCGTCTGATTCTGAGAATCACTCAGCCTCACGACTGGATGAAATAGTGGAAAGTGTACTGAAGGTGCAGCTGCTATAGTCACCCCGCTTCCCACTTCGTCCTTGTCGACGGTGAGCAATTTATGATGATGCAGAGAGCAGCCGTAGAGGACGAGACGGCTTTTCTGAAGCTTCAGCGGACGCAAATCACCCTCCTGCCTTGTCGATCATCCAACCATCACCGTTCTCGTTGCCGACTTCCAAATGTTGAAGTCTGTTGTTATCCTTCGAATTTTGGTGATAGGACACATCAATGTGCCCCCCCCCCCTTAATTATCTTGATTAGCCCAGGGAAACCCCTCGGCCGGAGATTAGACGTGGCCAACCTCTCAAACAACACTACCGGTTGTGCATTTTGTGTCTGCGGTAGCAAGAATGGCAGGCGTTTCTTCGCCGACGCTGATGCTCAAATCAGCGCCATCCCTCCTGCCCCTGCTGACCAGCACTGCCTCAGTTATTACCTTTTTCTCTCAGGCTGTAAATTTCTTCCAAATCACCACATTTAAATTTCACTCTGTTCATTTGAATATCTGACCTAAGCGGTTCTTATCCTTAACCTTAGTGGCGACCGATGTTCCAGCCGCCATACTTGGTGCTGAACCCATATCCTCGTGTTACCCTTTGGTTAGTTGTAGGCAACTCTACTTTCATGATCGGACCATTGCCCTTCCTGTTAACGGCTTCTATTACACCTCTGCATTCTAGTCAACTGTCTGTCCTTGATCCAGACCCCGACTGTCAAGCCCAGAAACTTCTGACCGAATTTCACAGCCTCAACAACCCCCACGTTTCCTATTCTCCATTGTCACATGATGTTGTTTATCACATCAAAACGTCTGGCCCTGCTATTTTCACACGTCCCGCTGCCTTGATCTCACTATTCTTGCTGCAGACAAAGCTTGTTGCGACCAGGAATAAATAGACCATCTGACGATTCATAAGCACCTCCATTGCACATGGTTCCCAAATAGCAGACGAAGGAGTGGCGTTCTTGTAGTGATCAAAGTGCCTTGAACAATGCCACAATGCCTGATCGATGCAGGATTCTTCATCTTTAGAACTTTGCAGTGACTCTTTTTGGTTAAATCATCTCCTCAAATTCCAATTCCACCTAAAGACGTGTCTAAAACGGTCATGGTAACTCATTTTCGTCTGTTTGGGTTTATTTGTGCACCATTTGTTATCATAAGTGCCTCCCAGATATTCCTGCAGTTCATTGATAGGATCTTACGCAGAACCCCGTTGGCTGTGCTTATATCGGTCACGTCTTACGCGCCAGTCTGCATTTTAGGGAACATATCCCAGATCTTATCCTGATTTTCGAACGTTTCAACAATTTGGTGTCAGAAGAGACAATGGCGAGTGAACGTTCCTTTCGGTAAATTCTCATCAGGCCAATACAGTTACATAGGGCGGGATACAGTGAGTGAAACAAAAATCGATAAAAGTTAGGTTTTAAATTACAGGCTCGGCAAGAGCGGAAGAGCGCCGAAAGTTGTATGTGGTTAGTAACCTTTGACCACGGTAAGCGCGGAGCTTGAACAAGGTTCTTCTGGGCGCATAGGGTCGGTTTTCGTAACCTTATGGCGACCGCTTCTGCTGTTGCTAACAGGCGCTGGCCCAGTAGCTTAGGGTAGCTCGAGGGGACCTTGTAAATCACACGAAATGCTTCAGTGGAGTCCACACGATGCCCTGAGTCCACTGCATGCGCAAGGATGGCGCTGTCTATTCTCCTAGTTTCACCCTTTGCCAGCCATGCGGGAAGGTGCTCTCGTATACTTTTGGAAAGGCGCCGACTCGTACGACCAATATAACCTGCTCCACAGGAGCAAGTGAATGAGTAGATGCACATTGAGGCGGTCTGAGGTGGCAGCCTATCCTTGCTTTCTCCGCGTAGAATAGGGTTAGTAGAGAATGATATGCGAACCCTTGCTGCTGGGAAGGTTCCCGAGACAGCTTGGTCAAGGCGTCTTCTTAGGAGTTCACCTGCAGCATCTCCTTGGAAGGGGACTTTGAGGAACAACGTTTTCTTTCCGGCGGTTAGTGTGGTGGGTTTTGCGAGTCGTTCGGCAAGGTTCTTTGCAATGAACCTGTCAGGGTACCCATTTTCGCGAAGCAAGTCCTGGATTTTTCTAAGTTCCTCCTCGATACTATCTGTTGAACAAATTTTTCTAGCCCTTTGTGCCAAACACCTGACTAGATTCCGTTTATGTTGGAGAGGTACGAAACTAGCGAAGTTCGGGTATTGTCCAGACCAGGTTTTCTTTCGATAGACGCTCCTTCGGGTGCTACCGTCAGATCTCCTGTTTAGAAGGACATCTAAGAAAGGAAGCGAACCAGCCGACTCCATCTCCAACGTGAATTTGATCGACGGATGTGCCTGATTTGCAGCATTTAGGAGGGCAGCGACGTCGGTTTCTGTGGTTGCAATCG
This sequence comes from Spirometra erinaceieuropaei, assembly GCA_902702965.1. Taxonomy (NCBI): domain Eukaryota; kingdom Metazoa; phylum Platyhelminthes; class Cestoda; order Diphyllobothriidea; family Diphyllobothriidae; genus Spirometra; species Spirometra erinaceieuropaei. The sequence goes on from CACRXP010000306.1 coordinate 228,294, forward strand.
CAAAGATGCCATCAACGTAGCGACCATAATGTTTAAGCTTTTTTGATCTGATCGCTTAGTTGAAATCCGTCCAGCTTGTCCATGAATACGTCAGCTAAGAGAGGTCCAAGAGGCGAGCCCATGGCAACGCCGTCTATTTGTCTATAGAGTTGGTTGTCAAAAAGGAACTGCACATTTAATGTGCATCTTAGTAATAGTTGCTTGAGTGTTTTTGTCGGCAGTCCCATTTCTTGATGACTGGCAGATAGAAAATCACAGATGTAGTCAACAGTCTCGGTGACTGGGACGTTTGTAAAAAGTGATGCGACGTATAGTGAGAACATCATCATGCCGTCAACATGCATCCTGCCGACTGCGTTCTAGCAGAGTCTCCTCTTTTGTTCCTGGACCATCAGATCGACTCCGACGGCATTTACCACCTCCATCAAGGGTCGCTGTTATTTCGGACAAACTGATGCTGAGATTGGACGTAGCGGCTGAAAAACTGAAATGACCCGTCTGCGCGTGCCACACACGATCTTGGCCCCCAACGCGATGTGCGCAGTTTTCACGTAAAATAGTAGGCTGCTCGGGCAACATATGCGTTAGAGAACCACAGAGGCCACAGGGAGAAGGAGCCAAGGACATACTTTTCACTTATGTGAGAGGAACGTATTCCTTGTATACGGAGGATGAAGGAGACGGATTCATGCGTGGTAAATGAGTTAAAGGAAAGGTGCGCGGTGATAAAGTAGGGTCTACGGTGCTTTAGCGCAGATTTTCACGTGGGGACATGTGGCGGAACAGGCTCATGCGGTGACTGAATTTGTGTAGGCAATGTAGGCAGTTGAGGCGGGTGCTACGGCCGCATGCCGATGCTCTTGACCTTGATTAGCCAAACGCGGTGCGATGGATTTGAAAGTGACCGACCAAGTCAATGCGTGACGAGAAAGTGCGATCGTATCTAGGACATGCTGGGACCGAACCCGCATTGCCGGTGGTGTTGGTGCTGGTGAGGGTGATGTTTGACGGGAAATTTGGAGTATTCTCACTAGTGGGGGACGTGGTGGTCGCTGCGGGGTTTTCGACGCATATAACGGTGGAGGAGTTTTCGTAGGCCGTAGGTGGGGCTGTTGTCTCGTTAGTGCATTGGGCCTGAAGATGTCCGCTGAGACCGATCCGTGCGCCGAATGTCCGTGGACAGCCGGACACTATGGCGGTGTTGGTCGGTAACGCTGTGGGTCAGAGTCGTTTGAGGCTTGCGAGCGTCTCTTTTGGCCTTGGCAGCAGCGAACTGACTAGCTTCATAGATTGCTGGTCTAGTCATTCCTGCTATCCTGCAGGCCGGTCGACACAAGGTGAGGTCCTCCCCGGTAGCGGATTGATTTGTATAAGCTCAAGCGAGGTTCTTATAGAGTTGTTTTTGTCCTCCTTGTCGGTGAGCACCCGGGCAACGTCGACGGTCCATTCCCGGTCTTTCGAGTCCGGATTCCATCTTGCCACTGCAGTCTTTTACTTTCCGCAGACAACCGTGACGGAAGTGATTGAGTTTACTGATTGGTTACTGTGGACGGATCAGGTCTCCTCCCTGTGGAATTGTATTGTCTAGACTACTCTCCTGTACATCTTGATTTTGGTGCTCTGGTAAGGTCCCGGTGATCTTGGACTAAGACGTGTGGCCGGCCAAATACCTCACTAGTTTTAGAGATCTGGTAGACTGCTTCGCCGTCGATCGTGACATTCCGTGAGATTGTGCTGTATAGGTAGATGAAATTTTTCACCGATGTGAGGCGGGTGCCATTCATGTTAGTACAAGGTGTAGCGTGCCCCTCCTCTAGTGCTGGTTGGTCATGAAAATCGTTCTGTCTGTGCTTATGGTTAGCCCGTAGTTTATTTTAGGGTAAGGTGATACCATACTAACAGCACAAGAACTAGCCAAAAGTCCATACAAGCGTGTTTCACCGATATTCTGCCGCTGCATAGCGCAGCTGCGAGGGGCTCGGCTCGTCAGTGGGTCCCCCAGTACTCCCCGTGTGTTTTATGGTAGATAATCTAATTTATAAATTGTTGCTTTTTAATTTCCTCCGAAATTATCTACGAAGTTAGAGTATATCAGTTTATTCAAGGTCTTTAGTCTCAGACCGAGAATTTTATGTATGAATATTTGGACCAAAGTCCATCAGCCACAGCGGGTAACGGCGTAATATTCATTAACTGCCTGTAGTTTGCCCTGCCAGAGTCAAAGAGGTCAACGATTCCTTGTACGGCTGCTTTTGCCGTGACATTAAGTGCTCATTTGTCCGCGAAGTGTTCATAGGCAGTGGTTATTGATGTCCATGTGGATTCTTGTATTCGTCGGATGTTGACATACCGCCTGTCGGTCACTTAGGCGATGTTGATCCCGGAGTGCTCATTGAGGCAGGCGTCCAGTAACATGACAAATAGCATGAAACTGATGAGGGCGGTGACGAGTATGCAGCCCTGCTTTACTCTGTTGGTCCCTGTACATACCTTTAAGACTGTCCCGTTGTCCGTTACGAAAATCATCATGCCATCGTGGAGCTTACGCACTGTGTACCTGGATCCACCAGGACAACCGAATCTCTGTCCAATTTTGTCAAGTCCATGGCAATTAACGGTGTCGAAGGCCTTCATCGGATTCCCGAAGGTAGTATAGGGGTTGGCATGCGTTTCCTGGCACTTCTCCTGTAATTGCGGGGCGGTAAAGATCATGTAGGTTGTTCCGCGGTGCCATCAGAAACCGCACTGGTTTTCTAGGAGGAGCTCAAGTTACAGATGGCCGCTGAGACTATTGACAACATTCATCGCGCCCACTACCACCAGTGCGGGCTCAGTCCCACCTGGACGGTGTATAAGATGCATGCACAGAAGCTCAACCACTCCAACTTCAGCTGTCGTCGGCGAATACTGAAGATGAGGTGGCGGGACCGGATTCAGAGTACGTGCGAAATGAGATGGACAGGAATTGTCAGCATCCACGCCATTTTGATAATTGCAACTGCGCTAGAGCGGCCACCTCGTGAGGATGGGCGACGAGCGACTACCTAAACGATCCTTCTATGGAGATGTCGCCACGGGTTCTCGTCAACAAGGGGATCAATTCCGACGCCACAAGAACACTCTGAAGGCTTCCTTGATGAACCTGTAGATCAATCCAGGAAACTGGGAAGACCTTGCCCGGAACCGACCGGCCTAGAGGAGGACAATGAGACAGGAGCAGCGATCTACGAAGCCAACCACGTAACCGCCGCCAAAGCCAAACGCGAAACTCAAAAATCCCAAATACCTTCGCCTGCCAACATTGACATTCGACCGCTTCCAACATGCCTCCAGTGTCAGCGGACATTCTGGACACAAACTGGATTTACTGGACATGTCTGGACCAATTGCAGCACGCACACGACACAAATTGATGCCTCATCGTCCGCCTCTGCCCCACCTCTTATGTCGATAGCCAAACCTAACGGTGCTCTCGATTCTCCATCGCCATCCTCCACTATCATCACCACCTCAATATCTGCTGCGGCGGCTCCTGCCCTCACCTCCAATGCAAACAATTCCGACGCACTGCCAAACATCAACCTCATCCTCGCCAACACCAATGATGCGGACTCGGTCTCAACCTGTCCTCAGAGCGATAGCACATTCGCCTAACACATTGGCCTGGTCTGTCACTTGCGAATCCATCGCACAGAGGCCGGCGAACCAGTGCCTGAAGCACCCAAATACACTAGACGCATCCGCCCCAACTGTCCTCACTGCACCCGCACATTCACTCACAAAAACCTGCAGTAGACAACCACTGGCTCTACCAAACCACCGCACTTTCCCCCACCAGCACCTGCACCACACTTCACCCATCGGTACACAAATCAAGCCTTCAAATGACACCTCTCACTTAAGTGGAAATTGTGCTCCTCGGCTCCTTGTCCATGTGACTACTCTGCTGCATGTGTGATCCGAGTCTGATATTATCACTGTGCGCCAATTGGCGGGACTTAAAAGGTTGCCGACTGATGCCTCAACTCACTCCACGCAGTCCGCCCAGTTGGGTGTGTTTGTGTGGAGTGGCAGACTGATGGGCTCTAAGTCAAGCCGCAACGTCTCCTTTTTAACGGGACATCTGACACTCACGCATGTGAGGAGTGTGTGTGTTCTATAGGTAGTGTCTCTCAGTCAAGGACTGACTGGTTACCCAGCCTTTGAAGCGTGATGGCCCACGCTAAATGGAGGGCTGCGTCACGCCCATCCGCGCTTTGTGGTTCGTGCGCGTCTGCTAGATCCTGATTCAGCAAACCATGGCTCTCCCAGCCAGGTGTCCACATTGAGTTTTCTGGCACCTGGTTCCCTGCCGGTAGATGCGCTTGCGCTCCCGATGGGCATACAGGCCGTATGCATGGTAGTCCAGCGACTCGTATCATCATCTCCTCTTCCTGACCCACTTTTGTCATTGGTTAAAATCCTGGCCAAATTTTCGTTGTGGAACGGGAGTGTGATGGTACGGCCAGGTGCGGGTCCGGTCGTACCAGCCACCTGCACCCTCTTTCGCTTTCGATCTTCTTGTCTATAGGCAGAATGTTATTCCCGACAAAGAGAAGGAAGAATGAAATGGCGATTTCTGGCTCATTAGCCGAATGAGCCAGGAATGACCATTACAGTATCTCTTGCCTATGTCGGTAATAACATACTGCCCATGTCGTGTGTCGCTGTGCGGCTACTGGTCAGGCTTGAGAGAGAGCCCGTAAGACACAATAGAACGGGTGAGTTCCAAAAGAACGATCGGTGAGCGTCCCCCACCATTCTTGATTATGTCTTCACACTGGGCTCGGGTTGGGGAGGAGAAGGGAGGGTGGCAAATGTTGTGCAAGTCCACTACCACTATAAACTAATTCGCACAAAGGTCACCGTGCCTGCTCTCACCCAACAGCCGAACATACGCTGGGGAGTATCGGTTACGACAGCCGATCTGTCGGTGTGACGTGGTGGAAAGGTTGTACGGTGGATGGGATATCTCATTAAATGTTATTTGGAGTTCTGAAATGTGTTTTCGTTTTGAAGTGATCGCTTGAGAAGGGTTGTAATATTAATTATCGTGCAACATAATCCTAATATATGTCAGTCACGTCAGGATGTCGGCTTTTTAGTGAGCTTCTGTCCGGCCGTCTGCAAAAACAATAGTCTATGAACAACGACCACTTAAATAGTATACACTTTTCCCACTGACTTTCAGTGCCCTTATAAGTTAAATTTTACTTCATTCTGTTTTGCAATCATTTGGGGGCAAATTGCACCTTGTTCAAATTTTCTACTTGAAAAGATAATGTTTTTGGGTTTTTAGAAACGTTATCAATCCCCGAATAAGCGACTGCCTTATCTGGGGTTACAATTACATTTAGAGTTTTCAAACTACGCACTGTATGCATTCCGTCGAAGGAATAACACATATTTATCCACGACGTCAGGGAGACATCATATACCAATTTTCTGTAGACCAATCCTATCCTGTTTATTGACCTAAACATCCAACGTTTGCACCTTCAGATCTTGTGTTACTCTACTTTATAAAAAGGCGACTGGCATAAAAGAGTGTTATGCGGATGTTTTGCGGACTATGAGAAATTCAAATATTGTATTTAGAGTTTCACCTTCAGTTTATACAAATAGCGGCAAAATTGATTTCTAGTTTGTGAAGGGCAGTATGAAATTCAAAAATGATACAAAAAGCGTGTGCTTATGCGACATAACACACACTGGGTGGGTTAACTCATGAAATCTCAACCGAAATTCCGAAATTCGTTTTCATTCCGAAAAGATTAGTTGAGTAGGGTTGTGAAACTAGTCCACCCACAACATAATTCTATAATATTTCAATTACCTAAGGATTCCGACTTTCGAATGAACTTTCCGGCCGCATGCGAAGACTACACTCTGTAGAAAGTGACTACTTAAGTAGCATGAATTTGTCTCACTGATTTTCGATGCCGCTAAAAGTTCAATCATATTTCATGGAAACCATGCATAAAAATATTCATTCTTTTGCTCATTCGGTAGAAAATTACGTCTTCCTCTAATCTCATACTCGAAGGAATGGTATAATTCGGGCGTTCCTATTTTCGTGTTGCAGGCTGACTACTTTTACAACTCTGCTTACTTAATCTATTCGAAACGGAAACGCATTTCGGAAGTGATTTAATTTGCACTGAGGCCCCTATAACGCGCTATGCGGGAGTTTCGCTGCACCAAAGGCGAGGGGAGAGATCAGGGTATGGCAGGCATTTGTGGGCTGCGCACCCACTACCACAGTAGGTGGGCTAACGCATGAAATGTCAACCGAAATTCCGAAATGCGTTTTCGCTTCGAAAGGAATAATTAAGTAGGGTTGTAAAACCAATCATCTTGAAGCATGCTTCAATAATAATTCAGTTACCTAAGGATGCCAGCTTTCGAACGAACTTCCTTCCGGCTGCATGCAAAAACTGTACTCTGTAAAAAATGACCACCTAATTATCATGCAATTTTCTCATTGACTTTCGATGCCCTTAAAAGTGCAATTATATTTCATGGAAAACATGCATACACATATTCATTCTTCTACTTATTTGGTAGAAAATTACGTCCTCTTTCAATTTTATACTCGAAGAAAGGGTTTAATTCGGTTTAGTAAAACTTTTCCAATTCCCGAATAATTTTGAACTCGACCTGCCGTTACACTTGCATTCAGGGTTTCCAAACTACAAGCCGTATATGTTCCGCGTACAGAAAACTGTAAATTTCTCTACGGTTTTCAGAAGAGATCATATGGGGTTCGTAGAATTTAGCAGAGAATTTGACCCATATTGTTAACTTTGAAAGCAACACTAGTAAATGCAGAGACATGACGTTTTATGAACGACCATATCACGGTACTGAAAAATCTCACACTAAGAAACTTTTAAAACCAAATTATGCCCTTCTTTCGAGTATAAAATTGACAGAAATTGTCGTTTTGTCCCTATCCGTTGGCATCAGATTACTGCATTGCAATCAAAACTACTACGGTTGGAACTTCGCAACAGACCTTTAGAGAATACAATAACCGTTGTCAACTTCGAAATGACCGTTGTAATGGTATTGCTAATAGTCTGTGATTCGATTTCAGCCATTCAGTTGGTAACGTGGCAGTGGTTCATGAATTTTTCGGACTTATAGCCTGCGCATCTGTATATTAATGTGCATTGATGTTGTAAGTCTGCTTCTGAAATAAACATTCGTCTCTGCTTCTCCAACGCTTTCAGGCATCATATGCGATTTTGGACCTCGGTTCTCGGTTTCCTTTAGTTCGATATCAGTATTTACCTCAGTAATACCGGAAGTTATTAATTTATTTTGCTCAACCATAGTAAGAAGCAGATTGCGGTTCAAAAACTTGCGGCCAAATACCAAACTCCTGGTTCAAGCAACCAAATTAAGTGGAAGGCATGGATACCTAAATAACTTTGACCAATGTACTACCTTTTCGAGAAACTGATCAGATTTTAATGTTGGTTGAAACGAACGCTTTACATCCCAGGAATCCAGGCTACATCCATCCCTTCTTTATTATTCTACCATGTTAAATAGAAGCAAGTCATATAGGCCATTTCGTGTTGTTAGTTCACGAAAGATGACAACGTTTGGAGCATTTTATTGGTTTATCTTAACTTTAGGTAGTCGCAAAACTCGTCAAAGTGGATTTTTCAAATTAAAAGATATAAGGGTGAATGCTTTTGAGTAATTTGCTTATTATAAGTTCAAGCAATGCTTTAAGACTCTCAAAGTAAACATCGGATGTGTGATGGTCGTAAACACGAGGCAGATGCCAAGTTAGACCCAACTGAACCCGCTTCAACCCCCAATGCTTGAATGCCTTTGGAGGCGGACCCTGAAGCCAGCAGGCAGTAGTTTTCCTCGTGCTAGACAAAGCACAGACTGCCCCAGAGGAACCAATTCGGGGGCTAGACGCGTGATACAGCGCGCTGCCCAGCAGATGCGTAAGAGCGGCTTTATAAAATTACCCAGCCCCACTCCTTACCGAGCTTCCATGCCTCGGTGCGCATGCTGTCCGGTAGTGGGTGCTTGGGCGGGTAGGGGGGGGGCGGGGTGACACAGCTCCAATGCATGTCTCTCTTTACTGACGCGTCACAGTCGCCGCACTGCCAGCACCTGTCCGCGTTACAGGACGGACACCCACGACACGATGACGTGGCCACATTCCTGATAAGGTTCGTCCCCAGTTATACTTGTTCAAAGAGTGTTCGGCTGTGTCGTGTATGTGTTCGTGTTCAGAGAATATTTTTTAATGTGTATGTAGTCGAACTAGTATAAAAAGAATTTCTTTATGCGGTTAGCAAACCGAGCTGACAGAGACCTGCTTAAACCACCTACATGAGGACTTAAGACTGAGATTCGAGGGAACATGGTTATTTTCAGATAGGCTTCCACAAACGAGTTAAGGTATCGTTAATCTCCAGCCTTAAGCCAAATATTTAAAACCTCACGTAAAGATAATTCTAACAATCTTCGAACATCTGGTATTTTCTCTCGTAACTGTAGACGGTTGTACCAGACTGTCGACTTCTGTCAGAAAACTGTAATTTTGTAGATGCAGCTCAGTTTGAGCAGTTAACCATCAAGGTTTTTTTACAGACATCAGCCTCCTTCTGTTGAAGCGGTGTAGTTCCAATTTGTAAATCTGTGCATGCTACTACGATGCCGTTTTCGTTTTCTTTAAGCGTTCTTAAGTTCCCTAAACCATCTGCCAGTATACCAGTTTTCTTATTTACCGACCGGTTTTTAAGAATGGTCACACAATGCTGACCAAGTGGAACGTCTCAGTGGATCGATGACCCTTTTAGTACTTTGTCCGTACGAAGGATTATCTTCTGATCGGCACTGTCGCCAATAAGGTCCCTTCGGGAAAGAGCCGCGCGTGAGTTATTACCAGCGATTATTATAATTATTAAGAGATACGATATAAATCGAGCCAGACGAATGCTGACATGAGGTAAATGCCTACTTGCATATGTTTGGAAAGAAACCTCTCGGTTACTCCTGTGGGTCTCAGGATTCCACATGGAGTCTCAAGCCATCGTTTCCCAGCTGAGGATCGGGAAGGTGGGGTTGAAGGCTGTCCTCATGGCAGCGGGAGGTTTATCCTCGCCCTTACTCTCCGAGAGACGAAAAACGCAAACTCTTGTCCCCAAAAATGGGACAACAGCCCACTTAAACGCCAATTCGTTCTATTCTAACTTTGCTTATAACAAAACATGGCACAGAAAATGTGGCAGACATTAACTAGTGCCCGTGCTGCGAGAATGGCGCACTGATATCGATTGTCAACGGTAAAAGGTGTTTATTTTGGAGACATCCCTATTTTTGAAACAGACATCCCTAAGTGGATTTTACAAGAAAATCCTACTGTGTCTGTGCAAGAACGCGGAAAACAAACCGATCACAGAACTTTTTAGATTTGCGTTTTTCCCACACCCAGCGGAACCCTGTGGCCCGGAAAATAAAAATGTTGCCTCCTCCCCCCGCCCCCCCCCCGAGAATGCCCTACTTCGAGTCCCTAGCTTGAAGATCTTTCTTATACAATGCCTACTAAGTAATGCATAAGGATCTTGACTCTAGTTTAGGATTCACATTGCTTTTGTCCTTCTTCCTTCACTGGTGCTGCCGACTCAAACGGGGGTGCACAATTTGATTCAGCCTACCAGCTTCGAGTCATGTCGGGAAAAGGCAACCGCGGCTGTAGATCTTTGGAGTCTTGCGCGGCCACCGTTCGGAGGGTGCGGCGGTATGAATTCTCTTAATAAAATAAAACCAACGCAAATTTTCGACCCGCAGCAGACCTTTGTCTCATATGCCTCCTCCTCCTCCTCCCCCTCCCCCTCCTCCTCCTCCTCGTCCTCCTCCTCCTCCTCCCGCCGC
>CACRXP010000306.1:246288-263864 GCA_902702965.1 Spirometra erinaceieuropaei
TTCGATCGTTCGTGGACCTGGTCGTTCAGCTGCGAATCTGACATACCGTCGCTGGAGAACCGGTGCCTATAGTTCCTATCTGCGTGTACCACACTCGCCTGCCCTGCTTACTCTGCTCGCACACGAGGACATCGAACTGGCCAGTACTTTTGCATGCGCCTCTATGAAGCTTCACGGCAAACACTACAGTTCAGGCATCCCTTCGAGCATCGCACTTTATATATGCACATAAACACACCCCCCTGCCCCCAAATACGGGCTAACCGCAGGTCCGCTGGACCAAAAAGGGTGGGGGCGCTAACAGACGTTTACTGCGTTGTAGCAAGTCTAGGCGAACCCTTAACCACTACTGTACATGCGCATGTTGTACCTTAAACGGAGCAATTACGCCACGTCAGCCACTGCGACCAGTCTTCCCACCAGTTGGCAGATAGGCTCAGACAGCCGACTGGCACATCGCATAAGGAAAATTGATTATGATTGGCACTGAGCGAGAGGCTGTCCTTAAGGTAAATCAGTGCGTTCCGCATTATACTAAAGTAGATTCGACTGAATTTATCATGATACGCTATGAGTCGTGAATTGTAGATTTTCCAGCTTATGTGCTAACTCGAACCTCAGAATGCTAGGAATTCTTTCTAATGTAGCCGCCAAAGTAGACGATTTTATGCCAAATATGTGACAATTAATTATTCCCTATAAATTATGGACATTCGAATGAGATGACTTACTCACAGTGTGACAAAGTGTAGAAAATGATGGCCGAAATTCTCAAATGTGACTCTGATTAGAAATTAACATTAAGGTTAGGTTGTAATACTGATTACTACTCACCAAGGTTCTAAAGCATTTCCTGCAGACCTGACTATGGGCTTTTAGGTGATCTCTATTCTACCCAACTGCAGACCTCACATCTGCTAACAATGTCTTTCCTGGTCATGCGTACTTTTCCATTAAAGGAATGTAAACAGCCATCTGATGCACATATTATAATTCAGTACCTGCATGTTAAGGGGTGTCATTTCCGAACAGCACAACCTGATCCTATGTACTGGAAGCTATGTAGATTTTATTGGGGAACAAGTGTCGAAAATTTTATCAATAAAGATCATTTTCTTCCCGAAGAATCTCGTCTATTTTAAATTTAGCTTCTACATAGCATGCATACCATGTAATTTAAAAGCCCTAAAGGCAATTGGCATAGCGAGTTGGATTTCATGCAACGCATCAGACAGCAAACTTATTAAATGGCTCTTCTGTGGTCATAACACTGAAATAAAAGACAAAAGCAGCATCGAAATAACGCTGAAAATTCTGTTCAACAATTACAGAGATATAAGGAACCTAATATTACGTGCCGGTTCTTACTGCGTACCTTCTATCTTTGCTGAATGAAAACACCACAATTAAACCTCAAGTTATAGTTGCCTGTGAATCTTTTTTAATAAACTGTGGAATGCAACTCGCCTGACTGCATAGTGTCCTGTAGTCTGCACAATCGTAGTTTTTGTTATTCTAACCTCGCTGGACATTTACTATTATCAGCTTGCTGAAAGTAAGGCTTTTATCGCGGACATGAATTTATTTGTAAACAGAATGATAAATAAGAGTATCAACTGGAGTTTTAGGGGATCACTAAACTGATATAATTACTGAATTATCTATCTTAAATCGCGCTCAATCGGCCGAAGTATGTGAGGAGCAGTCGAGGGGAAAGATACTATTTGTTATTGCTGGTATTTGGGAAAAGTATGGTAAACTGACCTATGATCGACATGACCCAGTTACACCTTCAAGTATGACGAAGCCGGAATTCTCTCACGAGTTGACGGCAGCATGAGTCGCGAGCTGCTTAAGTCATGGCTCTGCGGTCCCTAGTCAATTGACAGGCGCAATGACCTCCTGCCTCCACATTCTGTGCTGAGACTTTGCGTGGATAAAGTAATTAGCCACGCCAGGGCGGGGGGGGGGCGGATGTCCAACAGTCCCAGTGACAGCCAGCCAGATTTCTGAGTAATCGTTACGCCTGGAATCAGGACCGGTGGTGAAATCACGTCAAGCAACGATTCGAGGGTCGACTAACAAACAATCCTCACATGGAATGCCACCCCCAGCGACGAAGGCGGATGCTGCTAATTATGCTAGGCTTGTGGTTGCATGGTTATTGAGTTTTATAAGTACTGCGCTGCCTGCGTCCCCACTATCTGGTGGTGGGTTCCAGTGAGAATCAGGAACTTCAGGCCAAAAAACTTCCTGTTCCGACGATCGCATCCACTTCTGAACTGTTTCCTGCAACTCGCCTATTCGCTTCTAGCTGCGACCAATCCCTGACATTTTAAGCACACCCCAAAAATAAATGTTTAAATCTGTATACGTTAGATATGTCCATATTAGGAACCACCATGGGAGACAATCTATGGGAAGGTTACACATGACTACTCTTCTGATGCCTGATCCACTACACTCTTGAAGATCTATGCGAAATGTTAAAAAGGAAGTTGTCTTTTTGGTTCGAAAAAGTAGACACAACTGGAGCCAAAACTGCTTACCCTCTGAAACAGTATTTTCATTTAATTTAAAAAATGTTTTTATTTTACTTTTGCTTTAACCTGCAGTGGATGGGCTATCTCATGAAGTGTTGACTGAAATTCTGAAATGTGTTTTCAATTTAAAAAGATTACTTTAGTGAGGTTGTAATACTAACGGTCGTGTAACACAACTATAAAATATTCCAGTCATTTCAGGATGTCGGCTTTCGTATGAGCTTCTTGTTGACTGCTTCCAAAAATTATAATGCATAAGAAGTGACTACTCAAGTAGCATGAAGTTTCGTCATCGGTTTTTGATAGAAGACATGCACAAAAATATTCTTTCTTCTACACACTCGGTGACAAACCACTGTTTCTTCATTTTTTTAATTGAAGGAGTATTTCTAACTTTTAAAAAAAGTTTCTAATTATGTAAATTTTAGTACAGTGAAATGTCCAGTCGTATAGCATCGCAACACCACATTTATTGATGTTTGTTGCAAGCGGGTAACATGGCCCACATCCATTACAAAATTTTATGAGCCCTCTATGCCCTCTACATAATAACACGTAGAAATGTGTGATTTCCCCCGCATGAAAGCAAAGTAGGTGGGCTAACTCATGAAATGTCGACCGAAATTCCGAAATGCGTTTTCGTTTCGAAAAGATTAATTAAGTCGGGCTGTAAAATTAATCAGCCTGCAGCATAATTCTATAATAATTCAGTTACCTCAGGATGCCGGCTTTCGAGCGAACTTCCTTCCGGCTGCAAGCAAATACAACACTGTAAAAATGACTCGTTAAGTAACATGAATTTTTCTCATTGGTTTTCGATGCCTCTAAGCGTCCAATTATATTATATGGAAAACATGCAGGAAAATATTCATTATTTCACTCATTCGGTAAAAAAGTACGTCTTCTAATTTTATATTCGAAGGAGGAACATAATTCGGTTTTTAAAAAGTTTCTAATTGTGAGATTTTTAATACCGGGAAATGGCCGTCCACAAAACGTCATGTTTCTCCACTTACCAATGTGGCTCAAATCCACTGCAGAATTCTATGAACTATATATAGTTTCCATTTAATACCGTTGAGAAATTTGTGGTTTTCCGTACGCAAAATATATGTGGCTTGTAGTTTGGAAACCCTGAATCCAACTGTAACGGTAGAGCGGGTTAAAGATTATTCGGGAATTGGAAAAGTTTTTGAAAACCGAATATTACCCTCCTTTCCAGTATAAGATTGGAAGAAGACGTACTTTTCTACCGAATGAGCGAAAGAATGAATATTTTTATCCCTGTTTTCCATGAAATATAATTGAACTTTTAGGGGCATCAAAAATCAATGATAAAAACCATGCTACTTAAGTAGTCATTTTTACAGAATGTAGTTTTGCTTGCAGCCGGAAGGAAATTTGTTAAAAAACCGGTATCCTGAGGTAACTGAATTATTATAGAATTATGTTGCAGTTATTGATTATTTTTGCGTCAGAACAGCTGTAGACACGTTAGTTCGGAGGCAGAACACCCGACTATGTTTCAGGTAGCTGCCAGTTTAACTCCGTTTTAAGAAACATGTTTTGTGTCTTTGCAATTTCTATGTTTCCGCAGAGGTCATTAGTAAACTCTTTTTTCCTTCTTAAAAATTGGGAACGATAATATTTTGCGTCTAAGAAGTCGAACCAAAGTCTTAGTGTGCAGGTGGTAAAAAAGGGATATTGACAATTTTTCGGAAGGATCGGATCTCCTATCATTCAAATCTTGGCTGTGGACTGTCATATGACTCAGTAACTCACACTCGAATTGAGATTTTGAAATCTGAGAAACGGCAAAATCAAAGATAAATCCTAGGCATATTGTCGCTGTTATTGAAGCGTCTCTTGTAGCCAACATACAAGCTTCGAAACGCAAAAAATATCCAACGGAAAAATTGACGGACCAGTTAAATAAAATTGGGCGAGGATTGGATGTGGAAGCACAGCGAGAAAATAAAACCCAGGGGCCCCAGGAATACGAGAAGGATATTAATATTAGTTTCATCAATGAGGAAGATGGACGCATCAATTAACGGGATCTACAGATGACACTAAGAAAACTCGTATTTCTGCCCTGCTTCTTTCATAAACCAAACGAGGTGCCAAACAGACTGCGCAATTAGACAGATACGAATTGTGGCGTGTTTAAAAAGGTCGGACCGGGTAAGACGGTATGCGGTAGGCGAACTCGACCTTAACCCCAAATCTAACTGTTTATCTAACCCTGCTCTTTAACCCAGAACTAACCTTAAATCTAGTCTTAAACTATCCCCAACTTTTAACATTTTCTTAAATTTAGCCAGAAACGCAACCCTAATATAACATGCTCGCAAAAATCAACTAAACAGGCAGGCTATAGCAATCAAAACACGGACTTGCATATCCAATGGCTCGAGAAAATTATTCACTTCCATAAAGCCCGCAACGCCGGAGAGTAGGTGAGCCTCCACAAATTGCAGGTATGGCCGACGGGGGGAAGTCTCTTAATTCGGTAGCACATACGTCGCAGCTGAAGGCAATATGCCGAAGTAGACATGAAGGCCAGAGTTGCGATTCCGGTCTGTTTGACGTGGTCAGTCGATTATTCTCCAACTTCAAAAGGGAGGAAGGGGGAGATATATATATTATCGGGACTGACCTGCTTACGGCCAGATGTGGTTATGCAGTCCCACCTGAAGTAAACAAACCCCAGTCACCTGTACAACGGTACTGGTGGTAATAGGAATTTTGACAGGTGCAGCCCGTGAACGCTCAGGCGACGGAGCAAGCGAGTTCCGTAATAACGATCGGGGAGCGCCCCTCTCCCATTCTATATTCCCGATCTCAACTGGCGGAACAACGAGCCCGTGGCTTGTCCAGAAACGCAACCCTTCTATAACGTGCTCACAAAAATAAACTAAACAGGCAGGCTATAGCAATCAAAACACGGACTTGCATATCCAATGACTCGAGAAAATCATTCATTTCGATAAAATCCGCAACGCCAGAGAGTAGGCAAGCTTCAGAAACCCAAAACTTCTATCAGAACAATGGAGGAATTATCAACAAAGGATTCTCGCCGAGAATTTCCATATCGTCATGCAGCCCTATTTGGAATACTGTCAAATATAAAAAAAACTCGGACTTCCGTAGATCAGATCACTTACTCCCCATATTTTGCTTTTCATTTCACTGTGCTGTTTCTACGTTTAATAAGTGTGTACTTTGTCGCCTAATCATCAAGCAAAATCTCTCTGCACATTTAATTTTAACAACGTATCCTTATGCTGCCAAAAACTTGTTCGTCTATCGTGGTTGCACTTAACTTAAGCTATGCTTGTAGCTCACAGTCCTGCCAAATTTCAAGATCGTCCATTCACTTGTAATTAAATTTGTGCAAAGTTGTAAAACAGAAATGTAAATGACAGAGATCATGTTCCGTCAAACTATCGTCAGCAAAGGAACATAAATCTTAACAATCGGGGCGTCTTCTTTTGAAAACTGTTATTTTCTAGCGCATAATCAAATCAAATAACTTTTAATTTCACCACAAACAAATTGTTCTTTTCTATCAACGTTTAGGGACTTTGATGTCAAATTTTGTGGATTTCGCTCCAGCATACAAACTACATTGATGTTCTGCGCAGATTTTGTGATAATAAAACAGTACATTACTATAAGTCCGCGATTCAAATCCTTTTTCAGTAGCGACCTAAACTTTCTGGAATGTGCACTATCATCATTTATACGAGAGAAGTAATCAAAAAAAACAAAGTGAACGATAACGTACCTCGTAAGATACTTGCACTGCGTATTTTGAAAATACACGTTCATTGCTCATTTTTGCACTCTTAAACTACATATAAACACAAATATTTGAGATTCATACTAACTACGCAAAATATTATTTACTTTGCCCATAAAAAGACCGCGTGACTGAAGGTTTAGGAATCAAAGACCCAGACAAACCAGCATTCTAAGCATACTAGTAAAGGCAGTCAGCGCGCCTCTGACGCCCAGTATCTATGCCTAGGGTAATTTTTGAACCTGGACTTTTGTAAAGCGACTGCTGGCACCTCAAGCATTATGGTGTAATTATTTACGGTTTCTTTTTCTCCCTTATTTGGGTAATTAAATGCGCTAGCGAAGAATAATACTCATTTCTTTCCCTCTTTCACAAATCCTACTATGTGCCAGTTACTGTTTTTCACATCCAATCTTCTGTTGTAAATATGAACTACAGACACGTTTCAGTACCTTGTCAATTAGAGATTTCCATAACTATGGAAAATCAGGGAACCAAGTTACTATCATTTAGTGAAGGTTCTTGATTTACCTTGGGATTTTCGATTTTTTACTTTTTAAGCATCCGTGAATACATGCCCGACTGTATCAACGCAAAGTCATTGTAGTACACTTCCAATGTCGTGCGTTATGATACTGTCAGACGGGCAAGTGAGTAAGAAGAACATACGGATAGTCTTTAAATTGCGTTTGTGAGGTATCTACGAATTTTCATCTTAAAAGCGCTTGTCGGTAATATTATGAAGAATTTAACGCACGCCCTACATATGTGCAGGTGCATGTGTGTGTGTGTGTGTGTGTGTGTGTGTGTGTGTGTGTGTCTTCAGTCTTATGTTCTCTGCCATGCTGATGGACGCCTACGCGACGAACGCCCTGGAATCCGCATCGCCTACAGAACGGACGATCATCTCCTGAATCACCGGCGCATAAACTTCCAATCGCGTGTATCCACAGCCACCGTGCACGAACTTCTCTTCGCCGACGACTGCGCCCTGAACACCACCTCGGAAGCGGAGATGCAACGCAGCATGGACCTGTTCTCCGCCGCCTGCGAGAACTTCGGACTGACCATTGACACGCAGAAGACGGTGGTGATGCACCAACCTCCGCCCAACTCAGCCACAGCCCCCAACGCGCCGCCGCAAATCAGCGTGAACGGAACCCAACTGCAAGTGGTAGAGAACTTCCCGTATCTGGGCAGTACCCTATCTCGCAACACAAAGATTTATGACGAAGTCGCCAACAGAATCTCGAAAGCCAGTCAAGCCTTCGGACGCCTCCAAAGCACAGTCTGGAATCGCCACGGTCTCCAACTGAGCACAAAGCTGAAGATGTTAAAGGCCGTCGTCCTGCCGACGTTACTGTACGGAGCAGAGACATGGACGGTGTACACGAGGCAGGCACGTCGACTGAACCACTTCCACCTCAGTTGTCTCCGTCGCATCCTGAGGCTGAACTGGCAGGACCGCATCCCTGACACCGATGTGCTGGAACAGACGGGAATTCTGAGCATCTACTCCATGTTGAGACAAATGCAGCTGCGCTGGAGCGGCCATCTGGTGCGCATGGACGACGAGCGACTACCCAAACGACTCTTCTACGGAGACGTCGCGACGGGTTCTCGTCGTCAAGGAGGCCAAATTCGCCGTTAAAAAGATAGCCTGAAGTCCTCCCTCAAATGCCTGCAAATCAACCCCACCAACTGGGAGGAGCTCGCACTCGATCGTCCGACATGGAGGAGAACAGTGAAGACGGGCGCTGTCATCTACGAAACCAACCGCATCGCCGCCGCCAAAGTGAAACGCGAAGCCCGCAAATCACAATCTCGCCCAGTACGCAACGCCGCCGCACAACCGCTCCCTACGTGTCCTCGGTGTCAACGGACATTCCGGGCACGAATCGGACGTGTTGGACATCTTCGGATCAACTGCACCTCTGGAACTGCTCCAGCCATCGTCTCCCCGCCCGCCTCTTCCTCGTCCTCTCTGCCGCCAACTAACTCTGACACTCCTTCTGCACCACCACTTCCATCCTCCTCCTTCTCCTCCACTGCCCCAGCGGCGGCCGTTCAGGCTGCCCTCTCACACATCACCAACCCCAACACAACAACCGACACTACCCCCACCTCTCCCGATTCCAGTGATGAGGATCAGGACTACACCTGCCCTCACTGCGACCGCACCTTCACCTCTCGCATCGGCCTGGTCGGTCACTTGCGAATCCATCGCACAGAGACTGGTGAACCAGTGCCTGGAGCACCAACCTACACCCACCGCACTCGCCTCCACTGCCCACACTGCCCTCGCACCTTCACTCACCACATGGGTCTTTTCCGCCACATGCGCATCCACGAGAGCGGAATTGACCGCAGCCTTGACACGCCCACCCCGCCGAGCCCCACTCCCAATCCATCACCTTGTGCACCCACTAACCACTCCCCAGCCGACATCGACGCCACCGACCTAACCACCCCTCACTCCTCCCCTTCCTTCTCGTCTTCCTCCTTCACTGCCACAACGACGGCCGCTTCGACGTCTGTCGCCCACGACTTCACCACAGCCAAACCTGACACAACAACAGGCACAACCCCTGCAACCTCCATCATCAGACGTGAGGGCCAGGACTACATCTGCCCTCACTGCGATCGCACCTTCACTTCACGCATCGGCCTGGTCGGTCACTTGCGAATCCATCGCACAGAGACTGGCGAACCAGTGCCTGGAGCACCAGCCTACACCCACCAAGCTCTTCTCCACTGCCCACACTGTTCTCGCATCTTCAGGCATCGTATGGGCCTATTCGGTCACATGCGCATTCACAACGACCTGCGGTAGACAACTGCCGGCCACACCACACATCCACACACCTTCCCTCCTCCACCATCACCACCACGCATCAACACTCACCCACCGCATGCACCAACTGCCACCTTCCACGCAAGTGGGAAGTATACTCTCGACTGGGCTTCGGCTGCACGGGT
Organism: Spirometra erinaceieuropaei; assembly: GCA_902702965.1. Classification (NCBI taxonomy): domain Eukaryota; kingdom Metazoa; phylum Platyhelminthes; class Cestoda; order Diphyllobothriidea; family Diphyllobothriidae; genus Spirometra; species Spirometra erinaceieuropaei. The sequence goes on from CACRXP010000306.1 coordinate 255,616, forward strand.
GACTTGAGTCCGAGGCTATCCCGACACGTCAAGTGTCGTGGATAGGAAGGCTGCTGATTGACGCCCACACTCGGTCCACGCAGTTCGTCGCGTTGTGTGTGTGTGTTGTGTAGTGGCGGACTGGTAGGCTGGGGACGGGCTGAAGCAGCACCTTCCACGGCTCTCTCACGCAAGTGAGAGACACGCCGTTCATCCCCCGTTGTGTTAAATCCTGGTGTTTGTGTGTATGGGGGGCCAGGTCGTGCTGTGGCGCGCGCAGGCATGGTCAGTCGACCGTGTCAGCCACCGCGCCCATTTCCCACTCCAGTCTGCTGACCGGCTCGGACAGCGGCTGGGGTGTGGGAGTGGGAAGGGAGAGTGAGGTCGACGACTCAGCGCATTTTCCTCACTATAAACAATCTGACGCGCTTGAAGCTATCACGGTGCGCTAAAAGCCGTGGCTTGGAAGGTTGCCAACTGACGGGGTATCTTGGACCTCCTCCTTGACCGGAGGCGGTCTGAGAGTCAGGCTGCAATGGCTCCTTTTTAATGTGGCCTTTATGGCACTCCCACCCCAGCGTGGGATCCGAGCCAGGTGTTGGCGACACGCCTAGGTGCGGCTTCGGCCGTGCCAGCCTCCAAATCACTGTTGTGTTGGTTGTAATCCTGGTCATTTGTGTGTGGACCAGGGGGTGCGGAGTGGAGCGTCAAGGCGAGGATCCGTCCGAGCCATCCACCTGCGTCTTTCCCAGTCTCCGGTCTTCCTGACTTGGTCTTGACACAGGGCTGAGGCGGGGGAGAAGGAGAGAGTGTAGGTAGATGCTACGCAAGTCTACCGGCACTATAAACCCCTGCGCAAGTCACCGTCCCTGCTCCCACAATGCCGTCTGTGGGGCACATGGTGGACATCGTCGAAATCGACGGTCGAACTGTCGTGTGTGTTTGTGCATGTGCCCCGTCCCGTTTGTGTGAAATCCTGTGGTCAGGTCGTGTGCGTGACACGAGCAGATGGAGTGTTTTCGACTCTGTTGGCCACCTCTCCCAATCTGAGTCCCACTTGGTTGGACTGTTCAGACAATCTCCTGGTAAACGGAGCGAAGAGGGTGAGGACGACCTTCAGCGCATTCTCCTCACTATAAACACTCTGATGTAGCTACAAGCATCACGGCGCGCTAAAAGCGGTGGCCCGGAAGGTTGCCAATGGCGATTTAATGCGGACCTCACGGTCAGCCCAGTGTGTGTTTGTGCGAAACGGCCGAGTGGTGGACTGAGAGTCAGGCTGCAATGGCTCCTTCTTAATGTGGCCTCTATGGCACTCTCAGGCAGTCGGGATCTGAGCCGCTCTCCCTTCTTGTGTGAAATCCTGCTCGATTGTGTGTAGACCAGGACGTGCGATGGTACGCCTAAGTACGGGTTCACAACATGCCAGTCAACTGTACTATATCCTGATTCCGATCTTCTTGGATTCGTCATGACACCGGACCCAGGCGGGTGGGGCAAGTAACAGTGCAGTAGGCGTGGCGCAAGTCTACTATCATTATAAATTAACTCAGGCGCGCGTCACCGTCCCTCCGCCGAACCTGGTATGGTGTAGACAGCGGGCATCATCGGAAATGACGGCCTAGCTGCCATGTGTGTGTGGGTGGGGATGTGCGGCTGACTATTTAGGGGCAAAACATGTGGGTGTGACAAGTCGCAGTATTCACTTGGTGAGTGCTATGCACGGTCCTTGCCTAGCACCAAGCTCTCCGAAGCTAGGTTCCGTCTAGCGGCCACATCCTGGCAACCGCCCCGATCAGCAGGCTAAACCAGATGACGGTATCCGGTGTTGTTTGTGTCCCAAAACTGGAAACTCTGCTCTTCTTCTCATCACTCCTCCTCCTCCCTCCCCACTTTAAAGAGGTTCCACAGAGAGGACGACATGCAGTCCCGTGGACAGCCCAAGCCAACTCGGGTACCTCTCCCATTAAACCAACCCATGACCCATCGTGGAGTCTGGTATTCGTCTATGCGTCGAAGCAGTCCTATTTGGGGAGAGCACAGTTTATTTCCCCCAGAGGAAAGGGGCTAGGAAGGTGCCCTGAAAAATGTTGGGATCACGCCATCTGCACGCAGACAGTGGCTCGCAGATCTACAACTCAATGTCGAAACAATCAAAGAAACAACAGCCCACTTTCCGCCCCATACCTCATCCCAAAGGCTGCACTAGTAACTCAGTTAATCCTGGCGATCTGGAATGTTCATTCTCTTTTAGGCAATCCGTGAAACAACTGACTGGAAGGGAACACGGTGTAAGCCGCTCGAGAACTGGCGCACAAAAAGGTGGGCATCGCCGCACTTAGGGAGACCCAATTCTCCGAACAAGGCCAACTGGAGGAGGTGAGTGCCGACTACACCTTCTTCTGGAGTGGCAGCCAGAGGGCAGAGCGACGCTCATGTTGCAAACGCCCCAAACGACATCGTGGGACACCTGCCCTGTCTGCCGCAAGGCAATAACGACCGCCTTATTACCCTATGCCTGCCCCCCCCCCTTCCCCAGCGGGCCAAATCAGCCACCGTAGTCGGCACCTACGTCTTCCCTCTCAATGACCAAGTCGGATGAGGTTAAGAGCAAATTCTACGAGGACCTGCACGCCTTCCTGAGGTCTGTCCCGAAGACGGGAAAGCTTGCCGACCCTGGTGGCTTGAATGCCCGCGTCGGAACAGACAACGGCTAGAAAGGAGCGCTGGGTGCCCGTGGAATCGGTGGCTACAACAACAACGACTCCTTCTTCTGTGAATCTGCGCGGACCACCGTCCTCCACTTAACACCACCCTCCTCAGCCTTCCGGTGTTCGAGAAGGAAGCCCGGATGCACCATAGATCGCGGCACTGCCGGCTACTTGACCATGTTCTTGTCTGCTCGCGACGAATAATAGACTGCGCAAAGCATGCACAAAACCGACTTCTTCAGATGTCACCGCCTTGTGCGGGACGTCTGGATGGGACACAAAATCGAGCATGTCCGGGGGTATACAGACAGCAATGAAACAAAGAATTTATTTGCATTAGTCAAGGCGATCTACGGACCCACAATCAAAGGAACTGCTCCGCTTCTCAAATCCTACACAGCAACATTCCTCATGAATAATGCTCAAATGTTAAAGCGCTGGGTCCAGACATCCCGAACCATCCTCAAAAGCCCATTAGCAATTGCCGAAGCCGTCATCGACCAGCTCCCCCTAGTGGAAACCAACAACGGCCTAGGCCTCCCACATTCGCTCCCAGATTCAGTCGAAGCAGTGTACTAGCTATCCAGCGCGAAAGCACCGGCATTCCATACGGTCCTGGTTGAAGTCCTTAAGCACGGCGATGCCCGACTGATTGACACACATACAACAGTATTCCAGGAGATATGCCGCCAAGGACAAGTTCCTCAGGATTTTAAGGACGCGACCATTGTCCATCTCTACAAGCGGAAAAGGAGCCGACAACACTGCGACAATTATAGACGAATCTCGCTGCTCAACATTCCAGAAAAGATCCTCGTTCTCAACCTCCTCAATCGTCTCAACGACCATCTAGAACATAGCCTTCCCCCGGAAAGCCACTGTGGCTTCCGACGGCACCGTAAAACCACCGGCGTGGTATTTTCGGTCTGCCAACTGTAGTAAAGGCCAGCCATATCGCCGGTGCCAAAGCCAAAAGACCGGATCGAGAGTCTCAGGCGCCTTCGACTCACGACCCCAACACCCAACCCCTTCCAACATACCCACGCCACCAACGGATATTCTGGTGGCGAATCGCCCTAGTCGGACAAATTCGGGGCCGATGCAGCAACAGCCGCACAATTGCATCCTATGCCTCAGCGAACACCTCAATCGTCACACCTGGATTAAGACTCGCGATGGCGACCACCAACGGTGATCGCGCTCTTGGTGTTCTGACGCCACAACCGACGCTGGCGACCCCCACCACCTTTATCACTCTCACCGAAACACCCGCGACGGCGATCATCGCCTCACCAACAACCACCACGGGCGACAGCACTCCGGACGTCCCGTCAACAACTACGCATACTGCCACCGCATCCATCATTAACAATGTGGACCCGATCGCAACCTGGCTTCATTGGGATCACACCTTCCCCTCACACATCAGCCTAGTCGGTCGTTTGCGAATCCATCCACAACGACTGAAGGACCAGTTCCTGGAGCACCAACCTACACCCGCCGCATTCGCCTCCACTATTCACACTGCCCTCGCATATTCATGCACTACATGGGCCTATTTGGCCACATGCGTATCCATGAGAGCGAAATTGACCGCAGTCCCGACACACCTAGCGCATCAAGCACATCCGCCATGCCTAGCCCTGCCGACACTCCGACACCCATCGCGCTCACCACCACCAACTCCATCACACTCAGTGCATCTTGCACACCCACCATGCTCAGACCAATCCACACACAGTCGCCCATCGCACTCACCACCAGCCCCACCGTCTCACACTGACACCGTCGACCACTCATGCCCACACTGTCCACGCATATTCACCTCTCGCATCAGCCTGGTCGGTCACTTGCGAATCCATCGTACACAGACTGGTGAACCAGTGCCTGGAGCACCAACCTACGCTCGCCGCATCCGCCTTCACTGTCCAAATTGCACTCGCACATTTATTCACTGCATGGGTCTATTAGGCCACATGCGCGCCCACGTTAACCTGCGGTAGACAACCGTCGCTGCTCCTACCATCACGTCCTCCCTCACCAGAATCTCACCGCAGCCTGGTATGCGCTGGCAGTTCCCTCAGAATAGATGCGCTTGCGCTCCCGCTGGGTATGCAGGTGGTGGGCATAGCTGCCCAGTTATCCTCACCCTTCTGATCCCTGTTTGGGTGTTGTTGTTGTTGTTACTGGTGAAAAATCCTGGTCAAGTGTATGTTGTGGACCAGGGAGTGTGGTGGGACGCCTAGGCGCGGGACCGGCCGTGCCAGCCACTTGTGCCCTCCCCCGCCTCCGGTATTCTTGACTCTGTAATGACACCGGCTCCAGGTGGGGAGTGGGGAGAGAGAGAGTGTGGTAGACGCTTCGCAAGTCTACTATCTCTAGAAACCAATTTACATGCAAGTCATCGTGCCTGTTGCACATTAGTGGGTAGCACACGCTGGACATCGTTGGAACTGACAGTCGAACTCTCGGTTATATCTATCGCCAAATGGTCATTTTAACTTTCTATCATACAGTAGGATACTTTTTGCATGACATAAGTTCCACTAATGCGTAATTTAGCAGTTTGAGCAATACATTAGTGTTTATTTGCCTTCTGGAGGCAATATATGGGCAAAAACAGCGAGAATGATTCTACTATAAAGAGATAAGTAATTTTATTCGTCTGTAGGAGGAGTATTAATCGTGTTTTTCAGGGAAATATAAAAGCCAGTCAAACGGTTTAACTTCTTCCTGACCTCTTCTTGAACAGAAGTAAGTTAGCTGGCCATCCGACGGCGAACTAACTTATTAAAGAGCTTTTTAAAGAGGCGACTTGTTAGACATCTTTTTTCACCGGCCAAGAGCTTATTCGTCACCGATTTTCATAGCAGACGTTCATTTTCTGGGCAAAGAGAGTGCGTCGTTAAATGTTGCCCCCCCGCGGCCAAATTGCATAAGAAGAAACTCACAATTTGGGTAAAGGCCTTCGAGAGCCATATGATTTTGAACGTTTTGATAAACACATGGCACAGAACCTATCTTGCTGGGAAGCCGACAGGCAACACTGAAAGCCGGAATGTACTCGGTGGCATTTCAAGGACATTCTAAAACTCAGTGGATCCCATTGTTACCAAAACCACCCGGTAACTTACCGGAAGAAAGGTCCCCAAGATACGCACAAGATGGTATGGTTATGGTTGCATGTGCCAATCCTATCCATATTAATTAGTCACTGGCTGGCCTGTCAGCGCGTGACCTTATGATAACTTTTATTCCCGTGGCGTCTTTAATGGGGTAATCAAGTGAGATCCTAATTGCTTTAATCAACTGCAGTTCGAGCGGTACCTAATTAGAAAAATTACAGCGACGTGCGGAAACGAGATTCCGAAACGCATGATCAGGCCTCACGCTCTTCACTATAAGTCATACTTCACACAAGACTAGTTATTTTGGAATATTTACTAAAAAGGTGCGTAAAAGGGTTTTTCCAAACCTCACTGTGATTATATGGTTTTATTTACTCAATTATTCGCATAGACAGAATTTACATGCGTAAAGGCTGGAGTTTTGCTCATTTGGCACGAATTTTCACGTTTTTGACATTTCTGATTTTCTTTAAAAAAATAGATAATTCTAACAAAAGAAACAGTACACTAAGTACATATTTCGTGTTTTCATTTAACTGAAGGTAGTTTATTATTAGTTTGAAATTTTGATGAGCGTATTTGAACTGGTTTCCGATTGGTTACTGAATTTTTGTTAAGTTAGGTATGCTGCATGAATTAGGGCGCATGTCGTATTCTGAGGGAAATAAGCTCTCTGGGAAGGTGAACACGCTTTATTGTTTATATTTTCGACCCTGGTTTCCCAGGTCGTCATCGTCAGACGTATAGAAAATGCGCAAAACAACTGAAACTTTAAACATGGCTGAAAAATTTGCTGCTGCCTCGTCAAGGCTGTCGCCTTTCTCATTTTTCCTTAAGATTATTGCACACGATGTCAAAGGGAACCACGGACTCCAAAAATTATCTGCGTTTCTTAGATGGACAGACACCAACAATATGAGTTTTTGAAACAGCCGTAGAGAGCAAAATGTATTCGCACCACTAAACTTCGTGACAGCTTATCAGCTGTTTTCCATTGATTTTCTGCGCATATTCAACTTTCTGAATGCCTCTTATTCGTGATCTGTGTTGTTCAGCGACGGGTACCAGTTAATAAACTGTCGCGAAATCTGTTGTCACCAATAAATTCTGATGTAGATGGCTGTTTTAAATTCAGACGGGGGAAAAGGGCTTCAAAAATGCCAGCTTTGTCTCCGAGAAGAGTTGTGCTTAGATTCCAGTGTGCTCATAGGGACGTGGGAGAGGAGGTCTCAACCCTTTATTGCTAATTGATGCTCGTGTACGATTATACAAACCGACTTTCCGGTTTGACCACCGTATATAGCAGTGCAGGTGTCATAGCAGTGTGATTTGGCTCGATTGTTGGCGACATTCCGTTTTTGAACAATATGGTGATTGTCCTCGTAAGATAGAGTAACTTTCGTATAAGTTTCCTTTTACAGTAAACTGATGTTTGAAATGTTTGGCCAGTGATTCAGCGTACAAAAATATCTAGAAGAGAGAGAGTTTTTAGTCAACTTCTTTTTAGAACATAAATGTGATTCCTGGTAGTGTTGAGTTAATAAATCTGTGGAGTATTTCCAGTTGATCTCTTAACGACACCAAAGTTGTCATCCATGTAACGCATCCATAAGTTGGGGTTGCTTAGTAGTGGGGTCGTAATACCAGTTTTTTCTTCGTAACTCTAGCAAGAATGCAGAGACAGTTGGGCTCGTAGAGACCCCCTTCAGCTGCTGGTAATATGCCTGTGCGATTAAGAAGCTAGTTTCCAGCCATACAAGGACGGCTCAAGGAAAGCAGATGTAGGAACATCCATGTTAAGGAACTAAACGCGTTCTTCTGCATATTACCTCGCAAAACCCATTGTTATGGAAGTGAAGAGAGATAGGATATCGAGGGATACCTTTATCCCATCCGCTGCAAATCCGAATCCCCATAATTTATGCAGGAACTTTGTAGAAGTCTCTACTAAAGTTTCGCAATCCTTTGTCAAGAGGTGGAACTTATGGAATAGGCATTTAGAAACCTTTTAACTGGATGCACCAATTAACGATACAATCGTTCGCAGTAGTACTTCGGATTTGTGAAGTTCATTTTGACCCGGGAATTTGGCCATATCTTCTGACGGTTGCTTCTTCCCTTTAAGACACTAACATTGTATCAATAGACGAAATCTGAACCTTCGCATGGCCTGCAGTAATAGGTCTACAGATTGATCCGCTTCTTCTAGCAATGACAGCTTCTTTTTATCGTAGCCTGCTTTGTTGGGCATTGCAGTTGGGTCTCCTTTGTCTGCAGGGAGAATAATAAAACCCTTGCCTGTTTTAGGGGCTTTTTAATGCCTTCCATTCCTCGTGCGATAGTACTTAAAACGATTTCTGTTCTGTAAAGCGTATAAACAGCTCTTCCGGACTGTAAAACGTTCATCTTACGTAAGGTTTTCTGATCACAT
>CACRXP010000306.1:264099-278462 GCA_902702965.1 Spirometra erinaceieuropaei
ACGTTTTCTGTAAAATATATTTGAATTTATAAGACCATCAAAAATCCATAGGAAAAATGCATGCTTCTTAAGTAGTCATTTTTTACCGAGTGTGGTTTCTGCAGATCAAAAAGAAGTGTTTTTTAAAGCCGACATCCTGCTAAGTCCAAAATGTTATAAGGTTACGCTGTATGATAATCAGTATAAAAACCCCACTTAAGTAATTCTTCCTAATCGGAAACGCATTCCAGAATCTTGGCCAACATTTCATGAGACCAGTCACGCACTGTACATGTGTATAATGTACATAATGTATGTACCTATGTATGGCGGAACAGTTTAATGTTTGTTTCAGTCAAAGAACAACAAAAAGATTGAAAACAACGATCAAACCTCCTACAACGCAGACGTGAACGTTAATTAAATCTTCTTTCAGAGTACGGTAATTCCGCTCCTCGGATTTTGTAACACTCGGGATGACCGATTAGCAGACAGCAATTTATGAATCGACAGGATGAACGAAGGAATATGGGACAAACAAAGATCTCAGTGTTGTCTTCGTTCAGTTCAGAGGTACATTCGTAGTGGCAATGAATGCCACTTTGTCCAAGGTTCATGAGGCAGTCTAGGAAAAAAAATAAACGCAGCATTCCAGCTGCTGCCAGCACTATTAAGAACTGTCGTGGGAATTGCGTTCACCCATCGGGTTAGCGCACAGGCTTGTTACGTTGCACCCTGTCCTTTAGTTTTCCACGGACAATATTAACTATCGTAGGATCGGCGTTTACCGAATGTGTTAGGGCACATGCTCGTTCCGCTGCATCCTGGGTCCAATTTACAGCATTCGCAGGCATTCCGTATAGCCGCCGATAATTCATGCAGGACGGGAGTACGAATAAATCCAAGCAGAACGGACTGACCACTTTTAGTTCTTAACCGTGGTCAGCCAGCCATCGTCAGGCGCAGATTTGCAAAGTCTGGCGTTTTGAAGCGGTATTTTTGGGCCTTGGGCTCTTAAATGCAATACTCAACGTTTGTGCTACTTAGCTTTTTTTCTCATTAACAGGATTTATTTGACGACAGCGACGAAATAAACGACAGTCCTCTGTTAGATAAGAATAGGCTGAACATAGCCTTCGTCAAACGCGGAACCGACACAAACAGACCGACCTACTTCATATGTCGGTGGTTTGTGCAGAAACGACTGTGGGGGATACAAAATGCTTTGCTGGATGCCGAGGAGAAGGAAATCCAAGGGTATGAGGCCGCAATGGATCGAAAAACTTTTTTATCTACAGCCTCCGCATCAATGAAACGCACCGTTTCTTAGCACTGAGACCTGCAAACCAATGTTAGAAAAACTCATCTAACCCTTCATATTGGTTTCAGCTGCCTGCACTGCCTACGCACATTGGGGCGCCGTATGAGACTATGCGGTCACATGCGCCTCCAAGTAAATCTGCAGGGAATTACCGCAGATTAAAACCCCAGCAGTATATGTCTCCAGACGAGTCCATACCTCAGGCACGAAACCCTCCCAACTCATCCACCACAGACACCGAATAGGCGCCCCTCGCGTTAGTGGGAAACGCGTTTCCCTGTTCCTTCTCTGTGTGACCTCTTTGGCACTCAAACGCATGTGACATTCGATCGGTCAGCCATCTTTGTGTGAAATCCATCTGTGTTGTGTGCAAATGGGCTGTTTTGAATCTGTCAGTCGGCTACGTCCAATCATAGCACCAGCTGGTGGACCCGTCGGACAGTCGTCTAGTGCATGAAAAAGGAAAGAGAAAATGAATTCGACAGTGAATATTCCATTCTCGCGATACTTCGGCTCATTCCTCACTATAATTTATCTGATACGCCTGGATCTATCTCGATGCGTCAAACGTCGTGGCTGGAGAGCCTGTCAAATGACAGTAAAAATTCAGAGTTCGTTATCGGCTCTTTGCACGTTTTTTTGAAGTTTTCGAATGGCAGACTATGATTCAACCCTTATAGCTCCTTCCATATATTTCCTAACGGGCACGCATACACGTAAGGTCCGAGCTGAGTAACCCCCCTTGTGTGGAAGCCTGGCGCGCTGCGGAGGGGGGCGGGACCTGTAAAGCACGCGTAGACGGGATATTTGACTCTGTCGGTCACCCGTGTCCGATCCTCTCATCAGATGACCGACCTGCCAGGACAGTTTACTTGTGCCCTGGGAAGTGAGGACACATGTTTCGCACCTACAAGGTCGTGTTAATTCAGAGTTTGCCGTTAAAATCGATCATTCTGTGTTAGAACCCAACGCATTAGAGAAGGTGAACTAGGGAAGTGAGACCGTTGGGGATCTCCTACAGCAAAATATGGGGGTAATCCAGATAAGGTGAAAATATGTTGCGTCTGTCGTGCATCGTGAAAATCCTGAGCCATATTAACTTCCAGTCTGCGAGAAATCGATTTGGTTCGCCGCTTCCGAATTTAGAGTTCTGCAGAAAATAGCTTTGGACATCAAAATCCAGGGATGGTGTTGGGAATAGCAAATACTACCAAAAGACAGGGGCTACCTTCAATGCGTTGAGAGCAATCTAATTTGCCTATGTCACAGTCAAGTCGACTATACAGCCATCTGCAGTCAGTGCCCGATCTCATGAACTGTAGGCTGAAATTTTGGAATGCGTTTTCGATTAAGAACGATCGCTTAGGTAGAGTTATAATATTGGATATCTTGCAGCACAAACCCAAGATATTTTTGGCATCCCAGGATGATGGCTTTTGAATACGCTTCTTCCTGGCCGTCTGCAGAACCCGCGCTCAGTAACAAGGGATTACCTAAGCCGTGTGGACTTTATATTATGATTTTCGACACTTATGTATGTTCAAATAGAGTTTATGACAGACGTACACAAAACTATTCTTTCTTATACTCATTTGATAGGCGGTTACTTCTTCAAACATACTCGTAGAAAGGGCATACTCACGTTTAAGTAAAAATTTCAATACTCGAATAATTTCAGGCCCGATCTGTCGTATTTGCTTCTAGGGTTTGCAATCTACGAGCTGAATACGCTCTTTTTAAAGAAAGTCACGCATCCCTATGTGCCACAAGGAAGGTGCCATTGTAAGATTTTGCACCGGATGTGAACTATGTTGTAAGCTTCATGAGAAACATATGCAAACGGATATATACGGTACTATTCGAATGGAGACTGTACGATCTCAAAGCGGTTCGTAATAAGAAACTTCTTAAAAAGCGTAAAGTTCCCTTCTTTCCGACCATAAAATTTGAAGAGGTTGTGAGTCGCTATCAAATATCCACAATAAAAAATATTTTTGCGCATGTTTTAAATGAAACAAATTTAAGTATATAGAGACACCGAAAATCAATTGAAAAATTGAATGTTACCTAAGTAGTTGTTTGTTACCGAGTACAACTTTTGTGGACGCCCTGAATAAATTGCTTTCAAAAGCCACTATCCCGGCATGTCTGAAATAACTTGGTATTGGGCTGCCCGATACGAGAATTAGGCCTTCGGGTTCGACGATGCTCACCGTATGCCCCAGAGCGGATGGGAGCAGAGACGGTGGGTTGCGAGGGGGCTGCATGATAATCGATAGTAAAAACCCATTTAAATAATCCTTCCTCATCGAAAACGGATTTCATAATTTCGGTTAGCATTTCACGAGACCGGTAAATGTCCTGTAATCAAGAACTTTCAGTAAAACCACCTGGCTCAGGCTTAGAAGAACAGACAGATGAATAGTTTTCTCAACGGTCAAACAACCGACTTCTCTCTTAACCGTTATTTTAAGCTGCGTAGTCACCTAAATGGCAGCCTATACTTCGGGGTTTCGACGTCATGAGCGTAGTCACGCCCACATGAAATAGGTCGGCAGAAAACAGACTCGTGTACTGTTTTTTACATTTGTTTGTCACACTAGACACTGTCGCGCTAACTATTTTAATGTGACAAACCAACATTCTCCCTTGTTTTCATGTCGTTCGACGACGGGTTGGTGTCACCAGCTCGAAAATTCACGAGTAAGACTAGATTTTTCAAAAAATCTCTTCCTTTTTCATATATATATAATGGTAGGGGACGCTCACCAATATATATATACATATATATATATATATACATATATACATATATATTATGACAGTGGGCGTTCGCCGATCAGGTTACGGAACATGCTCGTTCCGTTGTGCCTTGGGGCTCATACTTAAACCCTCGCAGGCAGTCGCACAGCGACTAGTAGTAGACATAGATGAGATGATACCGACAAAGACAAGGGAGACCGGAATGGCCATTTCTGGCTTATTAGCCGTCATCAGCCAGTCATACCCAACCCCAAGTGTGGATCACTTGAGATTCGAACCCGGGATCTTTGGTCATGGAGTTGAACGCTCTACCATTGAGCCACGGGCCCGTTGTCCTGTCGGTTGTGATCGGGAATATTAATTATGACAGTGGGCGCTCGCCGATCAGGTTACGGAACATGCTCGTTCCGTTGTGCCTTGGGGCTCATACTTAAACCCTCGCAGGCAGTCGCACAGCGACTAGTAGTAGACATAGATGAGATGATACCGACAAAGACAAGGGAGACCGGAATGGCCATTTCTGGCTTATTAGCCGTCATCAGCCAGTCATACCCAACCCCAAGTGTGGATCACTTGAGATTCGAACCCGGGATCTTTGGTCATGGAGTTGAACGCTCTACCATTGAGCCACGGGCCCGTTGTCCTGTCGGTTGTGATCGGGAATATTAATTATGACAGTGGGCGCTCGCCGATCAGGTTACNACGTCTCTCCAGCGGATTTTTATCTTGGACACGAAACTTGATCAGGAAACGCAGCAAAAGGCTTTAGCCAGACCGGGATTTGGGGGGTTTCTTGCCACAGAATTTTAGGTAAGGGAACAGAATGAGAAATGCACTTAGGACACGCGGCGAAACATCCAACATTTTCAATACCTTCCTGAAGTAGTAGCGTTTCGCCCGGAAATGAGGATAGAAAACAGGCACACTCAAAATTACAGATAGGCTACCAAGAGACCCGGACATGAGACACGAGCGTCATCCTTCCACAACTCACCGATAGCTAAACCATGCTTATACTGTGATTCCTCCAAATTATCACTAGTTACAAAGAGAGTGTCAAACCATTGAAGTACATAATAAACTTTAGATAGAAGCAAATCTCGTAAGGGTAAATATAGATAAACGAGAAAGAAAACCATAGAAGAAGGGATCATTCCATGAGGAAAACGACTGAAAAATATACGCCTGAGTTAATGTTTACTAGTAGCACGCAGCTACATTGTCCTTGCTGAAACTGTTATTCAGCCTCTTTCTCCCCGAGTACTTTTGCAATTCAGCTCTTGAACTTTAAATTTAACCCTACATGTTAACCCATCTATGAGCTTAGAAACGCTACCGGCAAAAACAACAGAGATTGAAATGCACATTTCTGTATTATTTGCTATCTTTAACTGGTCCTGAAACAACGTCAGATCTCAGGTGACCTGGTACTTGAATCCCATCACTCGGCAGCTAGTACATTTTGCCATAGGTAGGCTGGAGATCGTTACGCTTGTCGGTGGACTCCAACAGTTCGCGACTCAAGCGCCTGCTATCCCTTGCTAGAACTATGGCCCACCTACAGCTGAATAAAAATTTATCAACAATACGAAAACTTCGTTGATACTAGAGAGCTTCTGTTCAAACCGAGTTGTTCCTTTTGCACGTAGGATAGAAAATAGAGTCTGGTTTTCTTACCTCTACCGCAAGTAACCTGATTTAGTTAAAAGAAGTTCGTACGTAAATTGTAGCGTGAATCAAACTGTTTTGTGATTCATGGCTGTTTGTATTGAGTGATTGTGGCTGCTGGAGTTCGGCCCAAATGTTCATACAAAATTTCAGTATGAGCCTATAATCCTCAGGGAGACTGATTTACTCCAAGTTGGCAATTAATTTCGAAATTAAGAAACCTGAACTTATAGTATCTGCTCGATAGGTTTTCCCTGCACTTGGCACCGAAGTCACAGTTCCTCAAGACGTTGCCGATAGTAAACTCCAAACCGGCCCTCACGAACTATTTTCCCCTGTTATGAGTAGTGACGTAAGCATGATTAAGTACTGGCGCTGTTCCGATACTGGTCTCACGAGTTGTTGGACCAAACTGATGGATATTTGATTTAAGTCATGGCTTCATGAGGTATCGAGGGCCGGTCACTTTCGGGCACAGGGATGGGAAGGAGGAGGGGACGGGTGAGAATGAATTTCAGCTAAGTGCAGGAACAATAAAAGGGTGGAAACTGGGTTCTTGCAGTCTCCTTTGTCCGATCAAATCGGATACCGGATGTGCACGTTTTCGCAGCCGGAACGTGGGTGAGACCGACAACAGCGTTCTCTGCCCCAGTTTATGACCTCCACCTTGTCTGCTGCACCCACGCACGCACGCCGCGCGTGCGTGGGTGCCTGTCTTTGCTTTGCTCGCATTAAATAACTGACACAAATGCAGACTGCGCTATTCACGAAAGAGCGCTGTGCTCCGGAAAGGGGGTCACGTAGCACGATCCCGAAACGGGGTCAGCGCTCTGTCATCACGCCGCATCTACCTACACAGACCGTCGACTCACATGGGTGGGGTGCACGTAGCCCGTGTGATTGGGCGGCTGCGTGCGCCAACAACCGACCCACATGGAGGATGCGTGCTGCCGTGCTCGCGCGCACGCGCCACCCAGGCTATTCGTACGGACTAGGCGTGGAAGCGAGAAATTTGGCACGGGTGCTATCTCACTCTCTCTCTCTTCTGCTGTTCTCCCACACCAGTTAGAGGCCACGTAAAAGGAGCTTCGCGGAGATAGAGTGGGTCTGTCAGGCGGCGTACAGGCTATCCTGGACGGAGAGATCCATGTTGCAGCTGTGCACGGTCACTCTCAGTTTGTCGATACGGTTAGATGGCCATCGCCCAAATGGAAGTGCCCTGCCGCAGATATGCCGTCTTAGAATGCCACGCAAGAAGTGAGAGAGAGAGAGAGAAAGGGAGGGAGGGAGAGATGAATTCGCTTCATTTTGAAATCGTAAATTCGAAGTTTTCAGCAAAAAGTGGGCCCCACTCACTGTGTGCACTAAATGAGTTAATAGATTACTCCAGCGTCAAAAAGTTAACACAAAAGGGGCGATTATTATGGGGACAGTTCAAGTCTTAGCTTCTGTATTGCCATCTCTTCACGCGTAAGATAGCGCTCCAGGAATAGCAATACAGAATCCCGAAGTGCCGACGTGCGACAAGAGATAAGTCGGAAGCCGCGGCACATCGGGCGGGAAGACTTCGCAGAAAGAAGATCAGAATGCAAGGGGTGGGCAACGTCATCCAGAATTCGACCAGCAAATTGCTTGGCCGATGTGAAATGTCATTGTAGGATAATATCGACTAAAAAAGGCATAAGAAGGATCAGCAGCGGAAGAGGGCATTTGGAGGACTCTTTTAAAATTAAAAGACCTTTTTGAGCAAGGCAGGAAAAATGACAACAATGAAGAATAAGAGGAATACTGGAGGCGTCTATGAATCACCAGACTAAGGGTTGAAGTATGTGCTAGGAACGTGAACGACAAATGTAATAAAGAAGTTTACGAACTTTAGTGAAAAGGGACTCAATATGGAGGGAAAATGAGAGATTTGAGGACAAAGTGACGCCAAGGTACCTAAAACAGGATACCTCGTTAGGAAGGATGTCAGAGGATTCAGGGCTAGGAGAGGGACGCAGTCGGAAAATACACTAAATTGATTTTTGCTTGTTCATTAGGAGACCATTTTTCTTCGACCACACTAGGACATGGTTAAGACTATCCTTTAGAGACTGGAGGTTTGTCGGATTTTTGAGAGGGTGTCCAACAACCACATCATCGGCATACTTAACCAAAAGACGGTCGTTACGAGATCTTAGATCATCGGCGTGGAGGATAAAAGGTGAGGGGATAGAATGAATCCTTGTAGAAAAGGTAGCTTAAGCGACGCTAGCTATGCCCGTTAGGCCAGACGTGATCACTTTCGTAGCAGTACACTGATAGTTCTCACTAAGCTTATAATTTACCCCCGCTATAACACCAGATCTTGCCTAAAGCTCCAAGAGGCTGTGCCTTGCCCAGCAAATAAACCTCACCAAATATCGGTGATCGCCGTAGAGTAAACGACCTGGTAGAGTTCAGACGCCCGCCCTAAGAGGTTAAATAGTTTTGACTGAACGCGAGAATGGACCACGTATTCGAAGTGGATACGTCACCGACTCTTGCATGCAAGCTGTGTTTTCTTGAATACCACTTATGCCAAGGATCTTCGAATGCTGGGATGAAATTTTACAAAGACTGTCACAGTTAACAATTCACCGCAAACTTCTGGCTAGGAGGTAAACAGGCAGGCAGTGCGCGCACTTAACTAATATGACATTGCTGTATCGCTAAAGGGCTGAAGAGCTTTGACGCATTTAGTTTGTTGGCCTTTAATTGGATAGGCACACAAAAGTGGGACTTCATACGCCTGTTTTCCAAATGTTCACGAAATTTGGGGACCCTCGTATACTTCAGCATCCAAATGAGGTCGTATTTATGCATACTTTATTTCGTTAGTTTAACGAAATGAAAGTCCGCTTATGATAGTGTGTTGGGCAAGTATCTGAGTGATAATTTCACGTATGGTATTTCGTGCTGTCTGTGTATATTCTACTGGCTTCCTACTGATAGTTTTTGAATATTGCGCCGTCATTCCACGTGACTGATAGACTTCAGCCCAAATACTCATGTCGGATTTCATGCTGAGTATGTAAGTCTCAAACAAACTGATTTACTCCAAGTGAATGATTGATTTCTGGGAGAAGTATAAAGCTTTAATTTCAAAACTGGAGAAAGCACACGGGGAACGCTGGGGGACCACCGATTAGCCGAACACCTCGCAGCTGTGCCATTCAGCGGCAGAATATCAACGAAGCATGTCCGGGCTTTCGGCTAGTACCCGTGTTGTCAAGTCTGGTATATCTTGCTACCTACATATG
This sequence comes from Spirometra erinaceieuropaei, assembly GCA_902702965.1. Classification (NCBI taxonomy): domain Eukaryota; kingdom Metazoa; phylum Platyhelminthes; class Cestoda; order Diphyllobothriidea; family Diphyllobothriidae; genus Spirometra; species Spirometra erinaceieuropaei. The sequence continues at coordinate 273,115 of CACRXP010000306.1, forward strand.
CGTAATTTCAGTTTTCGTAGGAGGACTTGTAGTACTCTATAAAATACTGAAAAGTCGTGTTATGAACTTTTCATGGTCCGCGACCTTTTTTACGCTTGTTGGAACAGATCCGTTTTATCTCAACGCCTTGATTAAACCTAAGCAGCAGGCCTGCAGAAGACGCATTTAACGTCTACCGGAAAGTGGATCTATGAAAAGATCGGTGGGATAAGTTCGACAATTATGTCAGGGTGCGCTTTGCCTGAACTCAGTGACCAATATGTGCGGATTCAATGTCCAATTTTCCGGTGCGGGTCTAACAATGCTAAGTAAACCGAAAATATCCATTCAAATCACCCGTAACGTCAACTGTTTGTCGTCAAGCCACTGACTCCGAGACCTCCAAGGCGGTGGGGTAATGTTTCTGAATGAGTCAGTCAATCGAATTGTATCTGGCAGGGCAGCAAACCCATGGCTTAATTGTTGGACGCTCGGTAAAATACTCAATACAAAGGAGGTTCCGGCATTAGTATATTTCCAACTTTCTGATATATGATGGATGCTGACGACAGAGCTTGCTGCTAGGCCCTCTCTCTTCTTTGGCAATATTCCCTCCACCTGTATTCATCGTGGCTGTACTACGGCCTGCGACAGCCCTTGATATAGCCTAAACACAAACAGGCTAGCGGTCGATGGGCAGCGACTTCTATATGAATCGATATACTGATCGAATCTAGCAGGGCAACAGGTTTGTTCTTTGAAAGTGGAGGGCTTAGATTAATGTCTAAAAATCAAAAATTGGGGGTCCTAAACAGCACGTTATGGTGGTCTGCGTTTGAGATCTACCTGACTGGCGACAGCTATTGATCCTGAAACTGTCATTTCGGTCTTCGGCTCTCCTTTTCGGTACTCCTTCTACCTCTGGGGCATGTTGCTATGCGTCCGAGGCCAAACGATGGGACTCGTTTCATACGTCATCGTAATCTGTGGGTTGTCACTTACGCCAAGAGTGAAACCCCGAACGTGTGACTTTATTTTGAATCTGTCAGTTGGACCCCTGTTGACCGCTAAATCAGAGTATCATCTAAAGGGTATTCAAAACTGGAGATGAGGCACGGTTGGCGAGAAACATCTGGTGAGTTAACGCAGTTTCCCTCGCCAGTGTTAGTATTTCATGCAAGCTTACCTCATAACTTCAGCCGACCACAGTCGAGAACACTTCAGAGAACTTCAGAACAAGCCGGGCTATCTCGACTCTCATGCACCGAGATCTGTAGGGTGCGACCGCCGCATCAATTAGTATTGCCGACAAGAGACTGGAAGGCGGATACTGAGATGTCTAGGCCTCTGAATGGCATTAGTCTGACTGAAGACAGCAAGTTAATCGGTAATTGTCATTCAAGTTTCATCGCATTCATCAATATGCCGTCCACTTACCTTCATACGGATACCTACAGTGAGTGACCGATCTCATGAAATGTTGGCTGAAATTCTGAAATGCGTTTTCGATTAGGAAAAATTACTTGGTCGCGGTTGTAATACTGATTATCTTGTGGCATACTCTTATAACATTTCGGACTTGGCAGGATGTCGGCTTTCAAATGCACTTCTTTTCAGTCTCCTGTATAAAGCGTGCTCGGTAAAAAATAACTACTTCAGTAGCATGCATTTTTCCCATTGATTTTCGATGGCCTTGCAAATTGGAATATATTTTATAGAAACCATAAATAAAAATATGTTTTCCTTCAGTCATTTGATGGAAAATGACGTCCTTTTTATATTTTGTACTCGAATAAGGAATATAATCAGGTTTTAAAAAAGTTTTCTAATTGCCGAATAATTTGGAGCCTGATCATTCGCTGCATTAGCGCTTACTGATTTCCCTCTACAAGATGCATGCGTTCCGCGTAAAGAAAATCACATATTTTTCTATGCTATCAAAGAGATATCATGCAGAGTCCATAAAATTTGGCAATGGATGCGGACCATGTTGTACATTTCATGAGAAACAGTGGTAAACGGCCAGGTACGATGCTATGTGAATGGACATATCGCGGTCTTAAAAAGTCTCATAATTAGAAACTTTTTAAAAACCTAATCATACTCCTTCCTGAAGTATAAAATAAAAAGAAGACGTGATTCTCTATTGATTGACTAAAAGAAAGCACATTTATGTTTGTGGTTTCTATAAAATATATTTGAATTTCCATGACCATCGGAAATCAATGGGAAAAATGCATGCTACTGAAGTAGTTATTTTTTGCCGAGCACGATTTCTACAGGAGATTGAAAAGAAATGCATTTAAAAGCAGACATCCTGCCGAGTCAGAAATGTCATAAGAGTATGCCTTAAGATAATCATTATTACAACCGCGACCAAGTAATCCTTCCTAATCGAAAACGCATTTCAGAATTTCAGCCAACATTTCATTAGATCGGTCACTCACTGTATGCGGTTACCTGACAGAGGTGCCCAGTAAACCCATCATTACACAGTGAGACTGTTGTAAGTTTACTTCCAATTGGTTTACTATCTACCAACAGACATGACAGGTTGAAAAACCGACGAATTCGAGTTGTAGCCCTTTACTTACTGCTTAAGGAGAAAAATGTGTGGGTCCTGCAGAAAGATTTTCCTGACCTACCAGTTATGACACTCAGATGATACTCAGATGCCAACTCCATCAACAGGCATCTAAACCTTCCTTCGGCCTATAAAGTCCTACGTCAATACATACGCCGGCACGAAGACAAGACAGTCATACGGAGCCTAAGAATACCGAGCAAACACGCCCTGTCGACCAGTTCACCCAAAAGGGGGACTCAAACGCAACTAACCCCAATTGAGGTGACGACACACAATACAGGAGGCCACCAACACACAAGCGACGGCCAATAGGCCAAGGCAGCGAAAGAAGAAAAAAAATCGATCAGCCCAAGGCCAACTAATCCGGCTGTCCATTCAAAATTCTGATCGATTTTTGCACTAGACGCTTTGATAATGGAGAGCCGCTTAAGCTCTTCGAAACGTCAGCCAAGCAAGTCCCTCGATCCGGTGAGCACTAGCTTTTCCTCAGATTATCGACCCGGATCTTTTACTTTTGCTAACCTAAATTTGGTCCTTCTCGGCTTCTCTGCCACTAATTATGATTGTTTTTTTTCTTTAGGCAGCCACTTTGAACTTCTCCTGATAGAGTTACAGGGCAAAATGGACAATTCTATTCATATTGTACTAACGTCGGTGCAGCACCTACACCGTCTGAATCCACTGTCCCTGATGAGTACAAAAAAGATTACAATAGACTGGCTTAGTGGTTGAGCCTTTGTCCTAATGCCCAGTCACTAAAAACACAAGTTCTAGAAGCAAAAGTGGACATTTAAGTTTCCCTCCGTTTTCACGGTTTCCATCTGCCTGAGTTGGTTGTCGCCAAGCCAATCCCGTAAGGACTCTTGATGAACTGGTGGGGCAAAATTCCCGTAAAACTAATATTCTCAAGCACAACCAAAGTCGATGGGCACCTGGTTCAGCAATAGAGGACTTAGTGGCCAAGATATCCGTGACTCAGTTACAGGACACCCAAATTAAGAATTAGGTTCTTCCTAGCTGTTGACAGCCAGTAGGCTGTAAATAGTCATTCCAGTCCTCCCTACTTTGTGATTATTTCATCTACCAACATCGCGTGCATGTATGAAATCAATTACGGAGGGTGTCTATGAACTCCGGGGGTAAAACGCGCGACCTAATTTCTTGCTCCAATGTTTCAGACCTCACAAAAATCTCACAAACGATGCTCTATCAGAACGATTTCCAGACGGATTTAAACTCCCTGCAGAAACATGGAAGAAAAAGCACGCGATGCTCGATATCTCCACGGTCAATCCATGCGGACTGGCTGTCCGAAGATGTTTATAAGTCTATACTTGCGTGCTAACTCCCAGACGATCCCCAAGCCTATGACATGCTCTGCTGTTCATAAAGGGCGTTTGGGAAGCGACCGAACGCATTATTGGGGGAATAGGTGTTGGAATTACACACCGGTCTAAAGTCCCCATGTGCAGCCGGGTCGTGAAAATTAAGGACCGATTAAATCTAAGAAGCAGTCTCGGGTGGTATATCGAATACGTGCTTAAACTGCCCCTGTAATTACACATGTCAAACTGGACGGATGCTCTGATTACGCATACACGGACATAAGGTGGCTGTGTGACAGGACGTCGAATTACCGTAAGTGGCTGTCCACACCTTCGAAGTGGGTCGTTAGTTAAACTTCGCAGCCGCTGGCATGGCAGGCCGATAACTAATAAGTCCTGCGCCTCCTATAAGGACTCAGTCGATCGGTGCATCAATCTGGCGATGTCAGGCAAGGTCCTGCGCAGGCACCTCGGACGTGCAGTATTGGTAATTGATTGACTAATGCTTCTTATAACAGCCAGTTGTTCTGTTGTTGTTTTCCCCCTGACACTAAGCCCCAACACCATGGGCATGGGGATCGTCCGGGAGTGAGCACGCAAATATAGGCTTATAAAGATCTTCGGACAGCCAGTCCGCATGGATTGACCGTGGAGATATCGAACCTCGTGTGCTTTTTCTTCCAGGTTGCTGCAGTGAGTTTGAATCCATCTGGAAATCGTTCTGGTAGAGCATTGTTTGTGGGATTTGTTGTGAACTCTGAGAACTTGGACCAGGAAGCTAGCCAGTTAGATACTTATTTTACCAGACTTTGCATAAGCCCTGTCCAAACTCAGGAAACTTGCTAGCCCATATGATATCCTAAATCAAAACACCAACAACCAAGTTGCATGTGTCGGTGATACCTTTTTCGACGAGGGAAACACGTCCGATGAGAAATCGAAACAGGTTGGCACTTGACACAACACGCAACAGACAGCTGCGTCACCTTCGCCTGAAGCCTGTTAAACCTTTTGCCATAACTGGCCTGTTCTGCGGCATCTGAAATACAAAACCACCTTGTCCCCTTGGCGCCGCGAGGTTTACCGGCGTCAGTAGGCAAACTGAAGTTTAAGATGAAAGGATTAGTGTAGTGAGTTCGTGGGGCGCCCCTCGATGATAGTCCTCCGTCCGGACTGAGACGGAGTTTGCAACTACACAGACGACGGAGGCCTAGACCGCCGGCATACTTCCGGCGCTCGCCGAGTCAATCGCACTTGTCACCTGTGGGGGCAGTGCACTCCACAGTCACGCCCCGCCATTGCTGCCAGCCCCCACGTCCGCCCAAGCAGCACTAACAGAACGCGACAACCTAAGCCCGCCTCCAGGTTAGGGGGCAGTTGTCGCGCGCTCCCTTGAGAAGGCTCAGCGACGGATGCACATTTTTGCCTGTGTGCGCAGGCATCCACCAGCTGCAACT
>CACRXP010000306.1:293030-304657 GCA_902702965.1 Spirometra erinaceieuropaei
AATTACGTTGTATGATTACTAGTTTTACAGCCCCACTTAGTTAATAGTTTCGAAACGAAAACACATTTCAGAATTGCCGTTGACATTTCAGGGATTAGCCCACCTACTGTATAATATTGCACAAATGGTTCTTTCCCTTTCATTTGAACTAAGTAATTACCCGGAGGGAGTAGGAACAACGACAACGGAGACCAGCATGGCAATTTCTGGCCTATCAGTTCTCACCAGAAAAGTGCACCTAGCATTTCCTATCCTGCAGCTATATCGGTGCGACTACACACTCATTGGGTGTTACTCAATGACTGCTAATTCGTGCCTGTTTCTTGTGAGAAGACAAAACAAGCACATACTTTCTACGGCGCGGCGTCGAAAGAGCCCGAAGACCGGTCCCTCTCTAAATGTCCCCCCTCACTAGATGCCTGCGTCGGGAGATGACTTGTATGCCTGTAACCAAGCGGTTGTCCACCTCAGAATGGTGGTTCACAGTTTATTAACCAGTGTACTGACAAAATTCGTTGTAGGATCACGTCACGGCGTAGATATGATAGTTAAGTCGACGAGGGTCACCTTTACTTAGGGAAGCGGAGCGACTTCGCACGAAACAAATGATGGCAAGGAGGAGTTGTTTAAACTGGTGTCATCTGTGATGCACTCCCCCCCCCGTTGCATCTGAGCGCAGCCCTCGCGATCAGCCCGTATCAAGAGTACGCGTGTATGCGCCCACGCAGATGACACTTCTCGTGCGGCTAACCTGCGAACGTGACGTCAAACAGCAGCCCCTCCCTCGCTTGTTGGCTCAAATGAATGCCCACCTAGGCACCCATTCGTCAACGCGTCTTTTCTTCGTGCCTGCGAGATGGGCTGTACGCTCTGCGTTTTGGTTCTTGACGCATTTCCGCGGGTTAGGCTACCTGGTCTCCTGAAGGATAACAGATTACCTTTTGGTGTTTGCATTTGTACTGCTTGCTCTTACATCAGCGCTTTTGGCGCTCTGAGCCTCAGGTCATGACCCGTTACCTACATGGAGTACGAACTCTTCAACGAGATAGTAATTCAAAAAACACCGTCTATGAATCAACCACCAGCTGTAAGAACGAAGCCTATTCTTCCCAATAACTGAAAACTCTCGCGGACATGATAGACAGATCGGGACAGTGGGATTGCAAGCATCAGGGGAGAATAACAATATGGCAACCAGACGATCGACAGTGAGTCACGTGGAGCTGGCGTTAATCAATTTGGCATGATCGTGGGGCGGAATACGGACCTCCTGTTCTACAGCTCATTATTTAGGTGTCCTTAAAGGTGAGGAGCAATCAGTACCTGTCAAGTACTACCGAAAGGTATCAGGGGAGGCAGAATCGTCCGGTCAGATTTATTGGCCTTTGTCAGCTAACAATTCCTCAGTCCCAGCCCGAAAACCTGAGATTTGGACCTGGGTACCGACAGTCATCTAAACTGATGCCCCACGATGTGAACTATGAACCCACATCCTGTCTGTGTATTTGAACTTAGAAGTGGTAACAAGAAAATGTTCACTCATTATACGGCACCATTCATTTTCCAACACTGGATCTCCTGAAAGCAACAACCACTGAATGCCGTAATACCGGGGGTCGCCGATAAACATTCTGGACACGGATTCAGAGACGGCCACCGGAAGGGTGGGGGAAAATGCCATATTCCATGTCGAAAATATGATCATGATCGTACCACATTCTTCAACACCGCCTTTGCCCGGTTGGTACACTGTGGCAGTGGCTAATGTGTACTCCAGTGACCGTTCAACAGATTCGTCAGTAAAAATGCACAACGGTAGACTCGGCTTATATATTTATATATACATATCCTATGTATATATATATCAGGACTGAACAGAACAGGCGCCCGTGCCCTGAGGCCACGGGAGTTAGTTTGGCAGTGCAACAGGAACGACCCAGCCTGTCAGCATGGCGACGAAAACAAGGACAGTAACGTCTGGAGGGAAAGAAGGATGGGAGACAAAGAGGGCGTGTGATGACTAGAACAGTCCTGCATTGGTTCACGTGCGTTTGTCTACCTGTGCATCTCTAATTTATCCACAAAAATTGCGCTATCTCGGTGACAAACTTAAGGGCGATAAGAGAAAATGCAAGAGGCAGTAGGAAAAGGAAGTGGGTGAGGATGATGCAAGGGCACTGAGATTCATGAACACATTCAGGGGGAAGGGAATCACAACGACTGTATACGACAGCAGTAATGCGAACGCCGCGGTCGGGAGTCACAGCGGTTTTAGAAGGGGCGGCGGCATAGGTACACGCGCATATATGCTTTAACGCGACGGTCGGTGTGGGAATTTAGAATGGTTGTGAGAGTGGGCGGCCTAGGAACGTTTTCCAGGTGTATGCGGGGAGATTCCTGGAAGGAGTTAAAGGTAAGTGTTGGCGGGAATTAACCACCCTGGGCCTCAATGTTTATACATATATATAAAGAAATATATGTGCATGCCTTAAAATGCGGTAAATTGGCACATGAATGCAGACAAGGAAGGTGAGTGGGAGATGGGGAAGGGGGCTTGTGCTGCACAGATGTCCACGAAGGAAAGTGAACGAGAATGGTAACTGCCGAACCGAGGCGACAAAGTACATTAGGTTAGTGGGGAGGAGGGAGCTTGACCGCTTATGCCACAGCGGCAGGTTGTTTATATGCGGGTTCCATATCGTTCAGTGTCGCGGACACCGCCGCGGATGAAACATGATTCGCAGACGATGCGGAGGGGTTGGGAGGAGGAGGAGCTTCTGGCAAAACATCCGGGTCAATTGATGGGGCCCCAACAATCTTTTGTGAGGTAGGCAGTAAGTGTTCTTGGTCTTCTCGCTTCGTCTGCTCGTCCTCCACAGGTTGTGCAACCCCGGCATCCCGGTTGGCTTGGAAGACAAAGACGCCCCGCGGCAGAGATTCTTTGGAGGGCAGGCCACGCAAGTTAAGAGTGGGTTTTATGGGATCGTCTGGGTTAACTAGCTTTCTTTGATGTCCCAGGTCCTTCTTAATACGCATAGCGGAGAGTCGGGCCGAGGGTGAGGCATACCAGCACTCAGTCATCATGTGTCGGAGGACGCTTAGGATGGGATGTTGGCTCCAAGCAGGGGGCAAGAAGGGACGTAAGCCCTGTTCACACACAACCGACTTCATCTCCTCAATGGAAGGATCTGGCGCAACCATGTCCTGTAGACCCAGAAAAAAAGTGGTAAGTATTAGGTGTCTGCTGAGAACGCAAAAGTGCAGCAGACAGTAGAGTTCGTTTACCTGATATGGCAGTTGGTAATCTTCCGGTTCGTAGAGGTCTGGCACATAACAACGGCGCGTGAGTTCCCAGAAAACAAGCCCCAGACTGTACATGTCAGCTTGTTTGTATGCCTCAAAGGAAGACTGGCGCAAAGTATTGTCTAGCACTTCCGGCGCCATGTAACGCTTGGTGCCGACTCGCTCCGGATTGTAGCCAACATCAAGGTGGCCAGAAACCGAATCCAGTTTGACCGCGAACCCTAGGTCCCCGATACAGCATTCGCCGTCGTCCTTAACAAGGATGTTGCGCGATTTGAGATCCCGGTGGGCAATTGCCGGTTTGCCCTGAAGAGAAAAGTGCTGCGATGTTAAAACTGCAATGGCACGTAAACAGAGTGGGACGCGAACAAATATGCTGAGAGCTTTGTTAGCTGTTGTTGGTAAACGGCGGGAGCATCAGCTTTGGGATAGCCAGCAGTGATACCCAAATCACAAGAGGTAGGCAAGGGGAGAATACGGTGAGTACGAGCCTATGATAAAGAAAGTAGTTACGTGGTCGTGTATGTACAAGTAGACGGGGTAACCTAACTAAAAAAAGCGTGATGATGGGAATCTAGATGATCAGCTGGAGGCCGCTGAAACGCCGTGCACTTCACATATTAACTGAACGCGTTAATGAACAAGCCCTTTTTCATGTAGAATATGCTCCCAAGTTATTTTGCCAACAAGAAGTTTATAATTTCCGCCTGAAGTTCGCGTTACTTTGTAATCAGATAACTATGTTAATAACAGTCCTAGATCAAATATTAGCATCGAAACATGTTTCAGCGATAGAGGATACATATCCGAACATGGAGGCTTTACCAAAAAAATAATTAAAATGAGGTAAGGTGTGAAGAGGCAGAAAGGCAGAAGCTTTGTTCTTAAGGGGTTTTGCTTTGTATATCTGCGTAGTTCTATGCCGTGAAAACAGTAGGAATGCCCACACACAACTTCTTATTTTAACACATCCGTAATTTTCTGACATATGAGAATATTCCCTAACCATGAAAAAGCTCACCAAAAGCGGATATTTTAGCTTTAGAGGACGCGGCAAGATACTGTGCGATCTAGTTTCCGAGACGTGGACAGTGCTGGCCTTTTGAGGAGCAATTTAGTATTTATATGGCCAGGTTGTAATGCAGTTATAATCATAGAACGGGGTCTTAAAGTAGGCCAAGATGGTGAAGATGGTTTCACTGTAGAGAAAAGGGTGCCTTGTCGTATGCGGGGAAACAATTATCGGCATCCGTCGAGGAAGTGCATAAGAGGGCAGGATGTTCGAGTATCATCTCCGACCTCACTTTGAATGAAAACGAAAGACGCGAGCATCCATCAGCGATAAACCTTAGTAAAGCACTTTTAAAGAGGTCGACTTTCAGAGAAGGCTGTTCACACGATCCAGTGCCACCGTCTGCATCAGAATGCCCGAGAACCTACTTTCAAGAAGTGCCTTATTCTATGGTTTGGATAAACACAAACCACCGAAACTATCATTTTGAACCATCGATTGAGAGCACTGGAAATCACAGAGTATTCATCAAGCAAGCACACTCAGCGAACTCCCCCGTCATCAAAAAACAAGAACTAACTTACGGGAAAATTATATCGATCCATAGAAAATGATATGCTTATGATTGCATCTGTCAATTATATTTAAGTCTTTTCTTCGGCATAGTCAATCGGATTTTCTAAGAAATGCAAAAACGAAAATACTACATTGAATTCTCGTGGTACCGTTATGGAGCGCATAAATGAACATCAAGCAGTTGACTATCCACCATTCTGTGCATTGACCTAATTTTTGGAGGAAATTTACACCCAAGACTGCCCAAAAAGTTTTTAAGTGTTGTTATTCTTAAGCTGTCTTATCTACTCAGTTGTTTGCATGAATAGGCCTTATGTACCCGTACAAATTAAGAGTACTCGCTTGACACCAATATTCGACCTGTCAGCATGTTTGATTTCCTCGGTAGGGTTCGAATCCACCACAGGAAGCGCGAGGCTTGTGCACGGCCAAGGCTCTAACCACCTGAGCTACAAGGCCCCAACATGGACGTGAGTTTAATCACATTTGGGTCAAGTTGCTCGCCCGGTAATGATACAGTAAGCTAACTGCCCAAGAAGGATTTCCCAAGCAATCAATTTAGAATCTATCACATGACTACCGGGACCGCTTAATTACTAGGTTTTTGGCATATCAGTCAGGCCACCGAGTTTTTTACAAATGGGTTAGGTGAATTATGTAAATCTGTCAAAAACAGTTACTACTTTTTGATTTTCTCAAGTCCAACCAGCGTAAAATTACCTGTAATACTCTTTTTCGCATTTCGTTTAACTTGAGATCATTCATTATTAAATGATCGTTTTGGTCTTACATTTGGGCCGTTTTCTGATTGAGTGGGGGGGGGGTATAGTGAGTTCGCATTTTTGACGAGTTACCCTACTAACGGTTACACTCGATTGTGTACGCAAGAAACGACAGAGAGTAATTCAATCAAACTAATGCAATGCTAGTGTTGCTAGCCCTTCAGAACAAACACTAGCAGTCAAGACTCAACCTTGTGTCCACAGTAGCCTAGGCCAATAATTCCGCCGTTACTGTCCACCAACCTACATACCCTACTGTTGCATACGGGAACCAAATGTGACAATGGGGATCAGGCAAAGTGGACGGCTCACGTAGAAAGTTAAAGAGCTGAAGACACCAAGTATTAGGTCAGCCCTGAGTTTTCCGTAGTTAGTCAACAATACTCAAATAGGCGACGTGATACAAGAGGGCGGCAGGATGTTGAAGAAGCTGAAATCTGGCGCGAGCCATTCTGGGGGAGGAACTGTCATTCAAATGTCTTGTCTGTCCGTTGTACTCTTAAGGGAATTGTGGTAATAGTAAATACCTCCAATCAGTGCTCGGCGTGGCTACAGTCTCACCACACACCAGAAGCCACACAAAGTGGGGGACAGAAGACGCAGGCACAAACAGGCGATGCAGGAGGGCAAAACGCGGGCGCACCCATTACGGACCTGACATCCGTTTGATTGATACTCTCGACTTGTTGCCTGAAAACTGCTGGCAGTCGTACGCAGCGCTGTTGGCAACGCACAAAAGTGCGCCTTGTTGACCATATTTAAGCACGAGGCCATGCGCGCAAATGCGACAGCGCGGCAACGTCCAAAGCCCAGGAGTGGACGCACACGCGACCAACGCTGATGTGCCGGAGGCGATGGTGGGCAGGGGAAATGTTATGCTTTTGCTTGTAGGAACGGAGTGCGCAAGCGCGTAGCTAGTGAAGCTGGTGACAAGTGAACTTCTTAAGTCTTATTGCGAGTAACACTGTAGCGTCCTAACCATGCAGAAGAAAAACTAAGTGAAGGAGATGAGAGAAGAAGCCGGAAGTCCGTAGAATCTGACTGCCCGGGCAGCCAGATTTTACAATGTCGACGGTCAAAGAACCACGAAACTTCTCCAAAACCGAAGCCTTAAAGTCACGCTTTGGTGGGATAGACACTGGTGGGGAGCGTCGTTAAGGAACGGGTAGCCTCGAAATCAGCGGAACTACTGTCGCCACAACTGAAACCTGATCAACCTGTGCCGACATCATAAGATTTAGATGACCGAAAACACGGAAGCTGGTATGCGGAAATTGACGGAAAATTTGTCACTCGGGCCTTTGGAAAGAGGGCCGTACTGGTCAACAAAAGTGGTGATGTCGCAGGTACTCTAAAGGAACAATGAATGTATTACTAAAGGAGTCATTAATGGCTTCACAAAGAAGCTTGACTTGTTGAGCCAGGCAGTTTATCGTTTTTGACCGACCTTGGAGAGGAAAGAGGAAGCCGCCGTTGGCAACGCTGTCCACCATGTGCTCCACAGCAGGGTGAGAGCAGGGACGGTGACTTTTGTGCGGGTTAAAGTAATGGTGAACTTGCGCTGCATCTACCACACTCTACCCTCCTCCCCCACCTGGATACGGTGTTAAGACAGCCAAGAAGACCGGTGGGAGAGGACGCAGGTGACTGGCACGGCGAAAAACCGCACCTAGGCGCACCACCAAACTGCCTGGTCCATAACGTACACTGAGCAGTCTATACCATAACAAAAAATTGGGGGGGAGAACCCCATTGGCGTGGCGTGGGCCTGCACGCGGGCGTGACACCACCCATAACAAATATTGATATTCGTTATGGCTGCGCACCCCCGATATTGCCTGCCAGACTCCGATCTAGCCCCTGTGCTGGTTTAGCGCATCCACCACGTGGCCCTTTTTGGGGCAGACACACATGTAAGAGGGCTGACGGTTTGTTGTCCAATACAATGGCTTAGCCATTATCTGCACCGAAAAGGCTGGGTTGAATTTCAATGATACCCGAAGCACATAAAGTGGCACGAATATCCCTTTAGTTGACGGTGATTTCACACGAGACGGATGCATTGAAAACTCAAAGATGTAAAACTATAGACTGTTTAGGCGCATTAATTCTAAACGAGAGCACGATTGACGAGTTGTTGGCGTTGTACATTTTGTGGAGTCTGCAACTGTGTGAGGACAATAAAATTACATTATCCATTAGTTGAAAGGAGTGCGTCGGCGGAGGCATCAGTTCTCTGCCACACTTGCCTCGACTCTCACCCTGACGTCAGCAACCCAAGTTTAGAAATTGATCTATGCAGGCTCTACCTCTTTGCCAAGCCCTCACTTTATGGGATAACTGTCAAATGCGCATATTGGAGTCTCCCACCGGCCGATCCTCCTGATTCCTACGTTACACGTAAAGACCGATACGTGTTTGCCGCTTGAATCGGCGGGTTACTCCGACCTGTAATGGGTGCAAGTGCGTGCAAACAAGGCTGGAAAGCCCGCTAGGGATCAGCATATAGGACAAACTTTATGCAGGAAACTTGAACTGGGGTGTGGTGGCAGCGTGACTTAACGGGATTGAAGCTTATGTGCTCCTTAGAGAAAAAGGAGGACAGAGATCGACCCTGCAACGGTGTGCCATTTCGCAAGAATGCAACAACAACTTTCATGCTAGAATGAGCCGGAGTACATTAAACATAAAGAAAATCCAAAACTTAGATGTTCGACCAAAAGGACCAGACGCAAGTGCGTGGGCTGGTTCTCGACTTGGCAATGGTCATCAGGGGACATTTAAAGTGCATATCCAGCACGTGCATGAACTGGCATCCATAAAACGAACGTGTGCTGCAGACCTTCATCCGAACGGATTGTACTGTTGTAGCGGAATCCATGCGCGCTCGACAGACGACACGTAAGGGCAGGTGGAGCCGGCGTTCAAGACCTCGATGCAAGCTCGGTTCTATATTCCCCAATTCGGTCTTTAAATGGAGGGGTCCAGCCAGCGAGACGGGAAAGACTTATTTAATGACAGCTCATGCTCGCCTGTTACAGTGTACGCATCGAACTCTGTCATTTTAAAGGACGGTCAGTTTGTCAGACTTCAACCCCCGCATCTTTACCATCCACCACCTAATTTTATGGAGGCTCCATTGCGGAAGTCTAAAAAGTCCTTCAGTCATTCGGTCATCTTGTATAGCCTGGGTATGCTAGCAAACGGATGTGTTATGGAGTAAATTTTGTAACTTTCGAACCGACACGACTTAAAAACATGACTTTAACTAGCAATAATGACTAAGTCTGGCGTGAATTTGGGTAAAAGAGATGCGTGTCAAAATGGGCGACATGCTAGAGTGTGGCGAATACGGACGTCCACGAAATGTACTCATCGACAATATGGAGGTGTTCGAACGCGAAAAGGTAAAACTAGTCACCTACAGGGTTAAAGTAAATATTTCAATGAAGGCAAATGGCCTTACGCTTAAAAGGTTAGAAACGAACAGGCAGGGCGACAACTGGGTAATTTGATATAAATCAGTGCACAGATACCCCCGGTTTTCTGACCACAATCATCAACAGGTGACCCCGCGTTATCACTGCGGTGCAGCGCAGTGGCGCGAAGGAATTTAAGGGCGTGGGGAGACTTTGGAGTTGAAATGGCAGTTCTTCAGTTAAATACGACAATGATTACAACTTCCTAAAGAGGGCAGTTGTAAGGTGAACGCGAAGTGGATTATGTAATGGGGTGGTGAAAATTCGATTCCCAGGTGGCATATCAGAAGGAGGAGGCATTCACCGGGAGCGGCTTATTAGAGGTCTGAAGTTTCGAGTACTTACTTCGTCTACCCATCTTCAGAGACTGGCGGGCCGCGCATCAAACAATGCGCGCCATAGAAGGAGAACTGTGCGCATGACTTCCCAGTCTCTGAAGATGGGTAGACGAAGAAACTACTCGAAACGTCAGACCTCTAATAAACTCCTCTCAGTGAACGCCTCCTCTTCTTCCGACATTGAGGTGGGTTTGTGCAGCACCGATCTTATTTCCTCATCCCACACTAATCTTCATGCAACGGCAGGAATAAGTCCAGACGATAGAAGGGCTCAGACGCAATATATAAACTGGTACACATGATGGCCCGTCCTCCAGTTCCCTGCGTGGCCTACCTGAACGCAGTCGTAAAGGCAAAACCAGCCGACAGACTGCGTCTTTTTCAGGCAATCTTAGGAGTAGGTTTATGTAAGGGAGGCATTTGCGATACCTGGGTTCCAGTTATTTCCATGTGCAGGTGAGCCAGGCCATTGACAATTGAGGAGGCCATACGAACCAGCGCGTACGAGTTAAGTGCGTGACTCTGTAGGAACTCGTACAGGGAGCCCAAGCGGTGGTATTCCGTTATGAGCCAGAGCTCGGTGGAGAGTCCGTTGTCCTTGTTGTCCGCTGCGATGAAGCCCAGAATATTGGCATGACGTAGCATCACCGTCTGATAGATTTGAGTTTCCCTAGTCAAGAGGAAAAAAATAGGCGGTAGATTAGGGCGGGAGTAGGACAAGGGGGTCGTGTACACACGTGGCTGAAATCGAATATAAAGGCGTCTGCTCTGGTACGGGAAAACCAACTCGGAGGCCGCTGGCAGCCA
This sequence comes from Spirometra erinaceieuropaei, assembly GCA_902702965.1. Lineage (NCBI taxonomy): Eukaryota > Metazoa > Platyhelminthes > Cestoda > Diphyllobothriidea > Diphyllobothriidae > Spirometra > Spirometra erinaceieuropaei. Next base: position 303,328 of record CACRXP010000306.1, read on the forward strand.
AATAAAGTTTTATCAAGGCGACTATTTTAGACTCGAAAGGCAGTTTTTGTCGAGACAGCATACTGTCCAATGTAAGGGGGGAGGGGAGGCCAGATAATATAGGTGAAGGCTGATGGTGTGAAGGAAAATCAGAGCCGAAATGGAACTTGATAGGCATCATACAGTCCGGTTTTCCCATACAAGAAGGACATCGAAAGCAAAGAGGAGCGTGGCCATGCTAGTATCGTGACTAACAGCTAGCAGCCAGTTATGACGCATCAAAGTAGATGTGATTGGCGACGGAGACCGCAGTGTCGCCGGGAGGGAAGGGGGCGGGGAGTAGCGAATATCACGGAAAAAGGTATATGTCTGTGCGCGTGTTTACTCTGTCCATAAAACAGGTCACGCGGTGAATGCGCTGGACCAACACAGGGGCTATAGACTGGAATCCGGCAGGCGTTATTAGGAGTGCGCAATCATAACCAATGCCAACATTAGGGGTGTGGCGCCACGCCTGGGTGCAGGCCCACGTCGCGCCCAATAGGATTAGAGTCCCCCTCCCATTTCCTTGTTGCACAAAATCCTGCTCAGTGCGCTCTATGGACTAGAGGGTGTGGTGGCATGTCTGGGTGCGAATGAGTGAGTGAAATCGACGGTTCCGCGGAATCTCCTCACTACAAACAATCTGATGCGCTTGAAACTATCAAGGTGAGCTAAAAGCTGTAGCTTAGAAGGTTGCCAGATGATGGGATAACTTGGACCTCGCAGTCGACCCAGTGTTGTGTGTTTCTATGGAGCGGACGACCGGTGGTATAAGAGCCAGACTGCAATAGCTCCTTCTTAATGTAGTCTTTATGGCACTCCCAATCCGTGCGATCCGAGCCGGGTGTGGCGGCACGGCTTGGTGCGACTTCGGCCGCGCTAGATCCTCTTGCTGTTGGTTAAAATCCTGGTCATTTGCTGTGTGGACCAGGCCGTGCGGAGTGGAGCGCCAAGGTGCGGTCTCGACCAGACCATCCACCTGTGCCCTCCTCCGCCTCCGGTCCTTTGGACTCTGTCTTGACACCGGGCCCAGGTGGGGGAGGTAAGTGCGGTAGTGCGATTTGGTGCAGCCGCACCCCTCATGGCGTGCCACGCACACGCCCTGGCTCCCCTCTCTTATCTAACTAGACTACACCTTCGGCTGGAAATATTCAAAAAAGTGGACATTGCAGTCGTACTACGAGAGAAAAACTCAGGTCTTACTCCATTTCAGGGACTAGTTAAAGTCGGAAATGGGGCAAAGTGGGCGTTGAGCAAAAACCGTTAATGTTCCTATCTCATAAATGGTAATGTTGATTGGAAGGGGACA
>CACRXP010000306.1:304712-338320 GCA_902702965.1 Spirometra erinaceieuropaei
ACTTAGATGTTCGACCAAAAGGACCCGACGCAAGTGCGTGGGCTGGTTCTCGACTTGGCAATGGCCATCAGGGGACATTTAAAGTGCATATCCAGCACGTGCATGAACTGGCATCCATAAAACGAATGTGTGCTGCAGACCTTCATCCGAACGCATTGTACTGTTGTAGCGTAATCCATGCGCGCTCGACAGACGACACGTAAGGGCAGGTGGAGCCGGCGTTCAGGACCTCGATGCAAGCTCGGTTCTATATTCCCCAATTCAGTCTTTAAATGGAGGGGTCCAGCCAGCGAGACGGGAAAGACTTACTTAATGACAGCTCATGCTCGCCTGTTATAGTATGCTCATCGAACTCGGTCATTTTAAAGGACAGTCAGTTTGTCAGACTTCAACCCCCGCATCTTTACCATCAACCACCCAATTTTGTGGAGGCTCCTTCAGTCATTCGGTCATCTTGTATAGCCTGGGTATGCTAGCAAACGGATGTCTTATGGAGTAAATTTTGTAACTTTCGAACTGACACAACTTAAGAACATGACTTCAACTAGCAATAATGACTAAGTCTGGCGTGAATTTGGGTAAAAGAGATGCGTGTCAAAATGGACAACATGCTAGACTGTGGCAAATACGGACGTCCACGAAATGTACTCATCGACAATAAGGTGTTCGAACGCGAAAAGGTAAAACTAGTCACATACAGGGTTGAAATAAAATTTTCAATGAAGGCAGGTGGCCTTACGCTTAAAAGGCCCGAAACTAACAGGCAGGGCGACAACTAGGTAATTTGATACAAACCAGTGCACAGATACCCCCGGTTTTCTGACCACAATCATCAACAGGCGACCCCGCGCTATCACTGCGGTGCAGCGCAGTGGCGCGAATGAATTTAAGGGCGTGGGGAGTTGAAATGGCAGTTCTTCAGTTAAATACGACAATGATTACAACTTCCTAAAGAGGGCAGTAATAAGGTGGATTATGTAATGGGGTGGTGAAAATGCGATTCCCAGGTGACATATCAGAAGGAGGAGGAGGCATTCACCGAGAGCGGCTTATCAGAGGTCTGACGTTTCGAGTAGTTACTTCGTCTACCCATCTTCAGAGACTGGCGGGCCACGCATCAAAGCACGCCATATAAGGAGAACTGTGCGCATGACTTCCCAGTCTCTGAAGATGGGTAGACGAAGAAACTACTCGAAACTTCAGACCTCTAATAAACTCCTCTCAGTGAACGCCTCCTCTTCTTCTGATAGTGAGGTGGGTTTGTGCAGCACCGATCTTATTCCCTCATCCCACCCTAATCTTAATGCAACGGCAGGAATAAGTCCAGACGATAGACGGGCTCAGACGCAATATATAAACTAGTACACATGACGGCCAGTCCTCCTGTTCTTTGCGTGGCCTACCAGAATGGAGTCGTTAAGGCAAAACCAGCTGATAGACTGCGTCTTTTTTAAGCAATCTTAGGAGTGGGTTTATGTAAGGGCGGCATTTGCGATACCTGAGTTCCAGTTATTTCCATGTGCAGGTGAGCCAGACCATTGACAATGGAGGAGGCCATACGAACCAGCGCGTACGAGTTAAGTGCGTGACTCTGTAGGAACTCGTATAGGGAGCCCAAGCGGTGGTATTCCGTTATGAGCCAGAGCTCGGTGGAGAGTCCGTTGTCCTTGTTGTCCGCTGCGATGAAGCCCAGAATATTGGCATGACGTAGCATCACCGTCTGATAGATTTGAGTCTCCCTAGTCAAGTGGAAAAAAACAGGCGGTAGATTAGGGCGGGGTATGGCAAGGGGGTCGTGTACACACGTGGCTGAAATCGACTATAAAGGCGTCTGCTCTGGTACGGGAAAACTCACTCGGAGGTCGCTGGCAGCCAAATGAAGCTTTATTAAGGCGACTATTTTAGGCTAGAAAGGCAGTTTTCGTCAAGACAGCATACTGCCCAATGTAAGGGAGGAGAGGAAGCCAGATACTTACTATAGGTGAAGGCTGATGGCGTGAAGGAAAATCAGAGCCGAAATGGGGCTTGAGAGGCATCGTACAGTCAGGTTTTCCCATACAACGAAGACATCGAAAGCAAAGAGGAGCGTGACCATGCTAGTATCGTGACCAACAGCTAGCAGCCAGTTATGACGCATCAAAGTAGATGTGATTGGCGACGGAGACCGCAGTGTCGCGGGAGGGAATGGAGCGGGGAGTGGCGAATATCACGGAAAAAGGTATATTTCTGTGTTTGCTCTGTCCATAAGACAGGTCACGCGGTGAATGCGCTGGACCAACACAGGGGCTGGATTGGAATCCGACAGGCGCAGTCATAACCAATGCCAACATTAGGGGTGTGGCACCACGCCTGGGTGCAGGTCCATGTCGCGCCCAACGGGATTCGAGCCGCCTTCCAATCTTCTAGTTGTGCAAAATCCTGCTCAGTGCACGTTACGGACCAGAGGGTGTGGTGGCATGTCTAGGTGCGAATGCGTGAGTGAAATCGACGGTTCCGCGGAATTTCCTCACTACAAACGATCTGACGCGCTTGAAACTATCACGGCGAGTTAAAAGCCGTGGATTGGAAGGTTGCCAACTAAGGGGATAATTTGGACCTCACAATCGGCCCAGTGTTGTGTGTTTCTATGGAGCGGACGACTGGTGGTATAAGAGGCAGGCTGCAATGGCTCCTTCTTAATGTGGCCTTTATAGCACTCCCAATCCGTGGGATCCGAGCCAGGCGTGGCCGCACGCCTTGGTGTGACTTCGGCCACGCTAGATCCTCTTGCTGTTGGTTAAAATCCTGGTCATTTGTTGTGTGGACCAGGCGGTGTGGAGCAGAGCGTCAAGGTGCGGTCTCGACCGGGCCATCCACCTGTGCCCTCCCTCGCCTCCGGTCTTTTTGACTCTGTCTTGACACCGGGCCCAGGTGGGGGAGGAGAGTGCGGTAGTGCGATTTGGTGCAACCGCACTCCCTATGGCGTGCCACGCACACGCCCTGGTTCTCCTCTCTAATCTAACTAGCCTACACCTTCGGCTGAAAATATTCAAAAAAGTGGACATGGCAGTCGTACTATGAGAGAACAACTCAAGTCTTACTCCATTTCAAGGACTATATAAAGTCGGAAATGGGACAAAGAGGGCGTTGAGCAAAAACTGTTAATGTTCCCATCTCATAAATGATAACGTTGATTGGAAGGGGACGATGACGAGCGCGCTCTAATCCACAACTTTATAGAGCAACCAGACCAAAGCGGAGAATCCAATGCATTGAGACGGAGCATAAGGACTATGGGCAAGCGGTCGTTCAGGAAAATGACATCAAACCATTCACAGCGACAGTGGCCGCGGAGCCGCAGGATGTATACGTGCCTCAATCGGAGGGGAGACGAAGAAATGATACAAACGAGAGAGCAAGGGAGCATACGAGGCCAGGAGAAGTCCCATGACGTGAGTGGGGTGGGTAGATGACTCTTCTATTATAGGCAGGCGAATGGCAAGGACGTGAAAGAGGCCGCGCACGTGTACGGGGGGGGGGGAGGGGAAGAGGCGGGGCGCAGCATCGAGCACATGTTAAAAAAACGTGGGCACAGTCACTACTACTGTCGCAATCAGCCATACAGCTGGTTAAGAAGTGCAACGGCCCAAAACAGTCAATCATATGGCCATGAAACAGGTGTGATGAGATGCCTAAGTTGGGGTAGGGCAGAGTGGGAAGCCGCAGGATCGAATGAAAACGGCAATTGGAAACTTCGATCGTACGGACCATATGTCAAGCAAAGTGACTGCTAATAAGGCTGCGATTATGGTAATGGTAATAAAACAAGTAATTCAGGCCGAAGACAAAATCGATGGTCTTTAAGTATACATCCAGTGTTGACGATGCTCGGCAGGTCCAGTTCACAGGGGGATCCTAGTCACTCACCTTTGTCTGAACTCCACTGTCGTCTGGCCACGTGACCATCCTTTGCAATCGAACTTTGCTTCGGATAAGATACTAAGTGGGTCAAAAGCCGATGGGCCTCATTGAAACTTCGCCAACAGCGCGTCGTTGCGTTAAGCAAAAAGTGGGTGCGTAGAGAGCGTTAAACAGTGGCTTCACGCTATGTCAACCACTGCGCGGCTTTACTCGAACTTGTCACTGGTATGCTACAGAAGAGAGGTTTATGTCCATACAGGGCTAGACGCGCTGAACGCTGTGGTCTGGAAGACTACCAATTGTTGTGATAACAATGTTAGGGGGCGCTCACCGATCTTTCATACGGAACTCACTCGTTCCGTTGTGCCTTATGGACTCTCTCTCGAGCCCAACCAGCAGCCGCACAACGGCGCATGATATATAGGCAGAATGCTATTACCCTTTGTCGTTAATAGCATTCTGCCTGTTGTGATAACACTGGACTAAGGGTCGGGCTGCAATGCCTCCTTAATGTGACCTTTCTGGTGGCATCCTACAGAAGACCCGATACCTCACCTGAAGTCTGTTTTGTGAGGGTGCAGGTGCCAGCAAGTGTGCGTCACGCCTATGTGGGAATTCAATCAGCATGCAGTCAGCGTCCATGCCTATCTCCAGTCTCCTTGACTTTGTCTTGCCATTAGGACATGATAGATGCGGGAGAAGCGAATGGGGTAGATGATCCTAGTCTCTGTTCCTATAAAACGACTCATGCATATGTGACTAATAGGTCTTCAGGGTGGCGGTGGCCTTTGTCGATTGCGATGACCAGAATTGTCAATTTGAAAGAACCAGCTAACGCAGACCTTCATTCGGAAAGGGTTGATTTTTAAAAACTATAAGTCCTATCTAATAGTACTGTGCTTCCAAATGAAACAGCCCAATGATTCGGTCACGCCACTGAAATTGATGTCGTGAATGAATGTAATAGCAATTTATTTGGGATAAAACCAAGCTACTACTCACTATGCCTCGATACAGAACTAGTATTCCTAATGGTCCGGCCTCAGAAGAGCATAAAGTTACAGTCACCGGTTCTAACAACATGGACGTTCTGTAGAAGCTGATGTGGAAAAACGCCGCTTTCGAAGACCGACAAAGACTCGCTGGGTGGAAAGCAGGATAGATAGCGCAGGAGCTAATTTATCCTTAACTGCTCAACGGGTGGGAGGATGCATGAGTTAAAGCTTTAATTTCTAGGCTGGAGAAACATGTTACCAGAGATATTATTGCTCGATTCATCGAACCTCTTACGACTCAATAGAACAAAGTAATGGTGAAGTGACCATGAAATAATTGTTCACATCCATTTCACCAGCAAAGTGATTCTGTGTATCGGACTTAGCTTGATGGCAGAGGGCCCATCATTTCGACAGTAAGTTGGCTACCAGTGAGTAGAGCAGGACGCCGAGAAGAGAATCCCAGAAGAGATGCCATTCGAACGGACTGTCTTACAAGTACTAAGCTCGAGAGACGAGCGCCAGCAACTCAGTCACACAAAGCATGTTCGTACGTACTTGCATGCGAGAGCTGCTGCCAAATACCTGAGAACAAACTACAGAAAGGAAGTCACAAAGACCGGCCGGATGAAGACCGAGTGATGGAGGACAGAGGGGGGTAGATTGAGGTTGCTGTTGCAATCGTTACCGCTCAGCACTCGCTCACTATTGGCGTGCGCAGGACGCATCCAGCAGCATGCACAGAGACGCGCGCGCACATTAGCGAGCTTATCTGTGTATAGACTGAGGAAGGGCAAGACAAGGCCATAGAGGCAGTAACGGACAATAAACGGGCATACGCATGGAGAACAGGCAGGGTCGGGCATATGAGAGCCAACCAAACACCAGTTAACTAATGATGCAATAATAAGGGGTGCAATGAATCCCCTCCCGCTCGAGAATGACATGGGGGAACGGAAAGTGGAGTGAGATGAGTTAGCAAATCGGTCAAAAGACGGCGGGTCTGAAGTTTTAGAGTAAGTTGTGCCTAGTTACACACGGCAGTCCGGTCGACGCGACCAACGATGTTCACCGTATGCAGCACAACAACGTGGGCGCAGGGACGATGATTTGCGTGTGAATCGATTTATAGTGGTAGACTTGCGCAAAATCTACCGCAATCTCACCTCCCTTACTTGTCCGAGGCCAGTTATCCTCAGTGCGCATATGACCGAATAGGTTCATGCGACTGCTGAATGTGTGAGGACAGCGTAGGCGATTGAGGCGATGGTGCCTGGTGTATTTTGGCGTTCCAGGCATTGGTTCGCATGTCTCTGTGCAATGGAACCACAAGTGACCGACCAGGACGATGCGTAAGATAAATGTACGTAGGCAGTGCGGGCAGGACAGGGTGGGGGTACCTGTACTTGGTACGGCTGCGATCATGCCTGATCCAACTGGCCTCGATGATGTCCCGAACTGTACCTCCACACGTGACGATCTGCGGGCCGCTGTAGTGCAGAATGAAGTGTGATTCGCCTCCAGGGACCTTTATTTCTAGGGAGCCTGAGTCAGGATGTCGAACTGCGGACAGACAGCAGACATCCACGTTGTACTGATTAAGGCTGCGCGCAGTCAGACTTTGGGTACCGGGGTCCATGGACGTTCGCACATTTCGGCATTCAATACAAAGAGTCCGTCGGCGGTAACCTTCCGTGAAACAGTTTATAGTGGGAGTAGGCTTGCGTAGCATCCACCGCACTCTCTCCTCTCCCCCAGCAGGACCCGGTGTCAAGACGGAGTCAAGAAGACCAGAGGTGAGAGAGGGTGCAGGTGGCTGGCACGGCTAGACCCGCACCTAGGTGTACTACCACCACACCCCCTGGTCCACAACAAACACTTGACCAGGATTCTAACCAGCAACAGCACCATAACGGGTAAGAAAAAGGAGGGTGACTGGGCAATCACTCTCACGACATGTATACTCAGTGAGAGCGCAAGGACATCTACTGACAGGGAACCAGGTGCCAGAAAACTGCCAGCGCACACCAGGATGTGAGGACCATGATTTGCCGATTACGCTTGCATTCCTTGAGACCCAGAAGTGTGACACGCAGCCCTGCACTTAGCCCGGACCGTCAGTCTTCATGGACTGGGTAACCAGTCAGTCATCGACTGAGGGGCACTACCCGTAGCACACACACTTCACATGCGTGGGTGTGCCAGAGCCCACGTTGAGAAGAAGCCGTAAGAGCCTGGATCCCGGCCCACCAGTCTGCCACTCCACACACACACACACAACCGGGCAGATTGCGTGGGCTGAGTTCAGACGTCAGTCAGCAGCCTTCCAAGCCACGGCGCTAAACGCAGCGTAATAGTCTCAGGCTCGGATCACACATGCGGCTGAGGAGCCGCATGGAGAGGGAGCCGAGAAACACCCCTCGCATCTGCGTGGGAGGCGGCAATCGAGTGTTTGCGATGGGTGATGTTGGTTTGTGGAGCACGTGCTAGTGGGAGACAGTGCGATAATGTGGTGTAGCCTGACGGTCGTATACCGAGGGTTTTCATAAATGCGTATGTGACCTTATGTGTGCATACGGTGGCGGAATGTGCGGGGGCAGTGGAGGCAGTTGGGGCGGGTGCGGCGAGTGTGGGTTGGTGCTCCAGGCACTGGTTGGCCAGTGTCTGTGCGATTAATTCGCAAGTGACCGACCAGGCCGATGTGCGAGGTGAATGTATGGGGAAAGTGTGGACAGGACTAGTCGGCAGTGTCGTGTCGGTTCCGGTGATGGTGGTGGACGCGCTGGGCGATGGGGTGTGGATTGGGCTAGGTATGGTGTGATGGGGGCGTCAAGACTGCGGCGAGTTCCGCCCTCGTGGATGTGCGTGTGACCTAGTAGGCTCATGCGGTGAGTGAAAGTGCGGGAGCAGTGTGGACAGTGGAGGCGGATGTGGCGAGTGTAGGTTGGTGCGCCAGGCACTGGTTCGTCAGTGTCTGTGCGATGGATTCGCATGCGATATGTGAGGCCAATGTGCGATCACAATTAGGACAGGTTTGGACCGTGTCTACATCGCTGGAGGTGAGGGTGCTGATGGTTATGGTAAAAGGTAATGGGACGTCGAACGTCGCCCCAGCGGTGGGGAGAGTGCGTGATGTCATGGAGCTGGTCACTGTTGTCGACGCAGGGGTTGGGGTAGGGCGGATATTGTCGGTGGTTAATAGTGGCGGGGCAGACATTTTGATCGGTGGCGGTGGTCGGCGAGGGGCTTGGGGTAGGGGCGGGGGCGGGAGAGGTAGACGTCGGGCTGTTGGCACATTGGGTCCGAAGGTGCCTTACGAGGTCGATTAGCGCGCGGGCATGTTGGAAGAGGTTGACGGTTGGCATTGAGGAGGCGAGGCACTTGTGAGTTGCGAACCTCCCTTTTGGCTTTGGCAACGGCGATCCAATTTGCTTCGCAGTTATCGACGCCGACCTTCACTTCTTTTCGCCATGTCGCTCTGTTCCGGGCGATGTTCTGCCAAGTCTCCGGGTTGATCTGCAGCCGTTTCGGATAGTTCTTCAATGCGCCTTTGTAGCGTCGTTTTTGTCCTCTTTGTCGACGAATAGCCGAGGCGACATCACCGAAGAAAAGTTGTTCCGACAGGCTTGTGTCTTCCATCCTCATAATATGGCCGCTCCAACGTAGCGGAAGTTGCCTCAACATGGCGTGAAAGCTAAGGGTTCCAGCCGTGTCGGAAATTCGGTCTTGACATCTCAGCTTTAGTATTCTGGGAAGGCAGCTGAGATAGAAGTGGTTGAGTTTCTTAACATGTTTGGAGTGGACGGTCCAAGTCTCCGCTCCGTAGGGAAGTGTCGTCAGGAAGACGGCCTTGTACATCTTCAGTCTGGTATTCAGTAGGAGGCCGTGACGCTTCCATACAGTTCTGTAGCCGGCCGAAGGCTTGGCCGGCTTTGAACATCCGGTGGGCAACCTCATTGTCGATTCTGGTGCTGTTGGAAAGTGTGCTTCCGAGATAAGCAAAATCGTCAGCGGTTTTGAGTTGCGGGCCGTCGACAGTGATTCGAGGAGTACAGTATTGCGTGTTGGGTGACGGTTGGTGCATGACCGCTGTTGATAGTCAGGCCGAAGTTGGCGCACCCAGCGGCGAATAGGTCCCCGCTCCGTCGCATGTCTTCTATGGTGCAAAACGCGACAGGCTAAGTTTAAACAACCGTCGGAGTCATCCCATCCTCATGTACTACCCATCATCATGCATGTCACCAAAACCACCAACGCCTTCATTCGCTTTGTCAGCACCAATCAAGACTATCATTGACCGTACCATCAACACCGCTCCAAACAAAGTCCTCATCACATTCAGCTGCGAGTTCGACGGTGTAAAATTTTCCAAAGGTTGGGTATGAGAAACGAAAACGGAACTTCAAAGAAAATTCGATCGCCATAACGGCCGAGTCTGTGTGTTCAAACCAACAATCACGGAACTCGGTGGGAGCCACTTAAAACAGAGCATTAATGTGAATACGTTGCGCATATGGTCGGTGCCGATATTAATTTACCAAAGTTTTACATTCCGAACTTTCCTGATTTGCCTAAACATGGAGAGCGGGGGCTGTAGCTAAGCAGGACGTAGAAAATATCGATACCGCTGATTCCGAAATCTTGCAAGAATCCGGTAAAAACAAAATAGCGGGCTACAGCCTATTTTACCTGGCCCATGAGTTTTCGTCTCGACTGGAGAAAATTTTGGCCGCCACCTGATCACACTGCCAAGTGCCTCTCCAAACCTCGCCGTAACGGCCCTCGCCGATGCGCTCCTCTAGTTGGACCTGTCGAGCTACTGTCCGCTGAACAAGCAAGGGCAGGCCAGAGCCGGAGCCACTGCCAGTGGCGTCTAGCAAAGCGCGGAGGGAGATCTCCTGTTGGGTAAGCATTCCAGCAACTCCGCCAGCACTGCCCATCAGTTGACTGCTCATTATGGTTGCCGAGCCGGAGACGGGTGCATAGGAGTTCGTCGTCGTCGCATTCGTGTTGCCGCCGCCGCCAGTAATTACCTCGGAGGCCTTTGGCACGGAGATGGTAAAGCTGGGATTGGGATGAATGGATGGGTTAGGCAGGTTAGTGGTGGCACTGCCGCTGCCCAAAGAGGTTATCATCGAGGGCGGGCCGCTGACATAGACACCGCGCTGATTGCCGAGACCGGTTACAATGGAAGAAACGGTGTTCTTTGTGATTAGAGGATCACCAGCCGAACCTAGGCCATTTGTGTTCGATATCCAAGCACACGTGTCTGAGGGTGAGTTCTGTGAGTTGCGCCCCGCCTTAGAGTGACCTGCGTAGTATAAGGGAAAAACAAGCATCGAAATACCGTCAACTGAGTGCAACCAGTTAATTGCCAGGCGAAGTCGCCCAGGCGTTGCTTTTCAGTATTTTGATAAACCGATATGACATACACGGGACCACTTTGCAAAGGCGGACTAAGTTGTGGAAAAGCCGCAAAAAGTAGACAGACCGCGATAGGAAAATAGTTCAGTGAGTGCTCACGGGAATGAATTGGTTGCGGAGTACAAAATAACAAACTAGCTGACATTATCGAATTTAAATCGAATTAGACTTCGCAGATAAGACTAAAACAAGCACACGCAACAACGCCGAAGTTGAAGCGTGGGCATGAATTAAATCAGCGTGGAGGGGGAGAGGTATGTGAAACGCAAGAGGGAATAAAACGGTGCAATTTGAACTATGAATGACGGTAGTAGGGATGATGGCTAAGTAGGAATAAAAAAGCGATTGAGTGTGAGGACTTTCTATCGAACTAACATACTTATGAGTAAATTAGGAAAATCTCCGAACGGTTAGGCGGGTTGGAAGAACGTACTCGCGAAGGACGCATACAGTAGCACGCAAAGTGCGATATTAAAAAGCGTAGGCATAAGCAGGCGCGTCTAGTAGGCGTACGAGGAGACACGGCAAAAAGATGTTGTTGACTGTAGACATAAGCGGGATGCGCGCAGTCGCAACCTACGAATCCGTATGCATGAGCGAATACCGACAGATTTTCGAAACCTGTACATGTGTGTGGTGGTCGTCTAAGGTCATTTTTGGGCAGACTTGGCGCAATATCGCTACATAATGAGCGTCTTACGTGAAAGCGCTAAACCGCCGGCGGCGTAGACTTTATCAACCACGAGAAAAAAAGTTGATGAACACAACGGCTCTTCTGTCAGCGCAAATCTAAGTGCCAAAGAGTCTGTGAAATCATTGTGGCACCTGTCTGATGGGTTGTTTTTGTAAGTCCCTTGAAGAACTTTAAAGCAGTTCGGGAGGGGGGCAGTTATACGAGCTTCGCAGAGGTGGACAATCGGCGTTAACTCGGTGTTCGGATCTCAGTTGGCCATTGATGAATTGCCAAGTGAGAGTCGCCGGGAGGGTTACAAGGCAGAGAGAATTTTAACCGACTGGCGTTCTTACTCCGCATGACTGGCCTTCCATAGCCACCTTTTGTACTAATATCCATGTTGGGAGTATGGCGAAATCCGCCATGTGTCCTATTCATACTGATTACTGTTAGCTGTGTAGGTAATAATTCTACGCATATACAGTAAAACCAAGTGCTTGCATGGAAAGTGATCGTATCAGGCAAATCGAGTTTATATGGCGTAACCTCAAGCTCTCTTTTGTGGGAAGCATAAAGTTTATTCTGTCAACTGACGCGGTAGGGGTTGTGTGATAGCCTGGCTTGCCCTTAAACCGGGCCACGCTGTAGATGCGGAGGACAAACACGGACTCGATCGTAATACGGCAGGAGTTACTGGGAATGCGCAGCCATAACAAATGTCAACATGGGGGGGGGGGTGAAGGATTGCAGGCGCACGCCGCGCCAAATGGGGTCGGTATAGCTCCCCTTTTCTTTTGTGTAGAATCCTGCTCAGCGTACGCTGTGCACCAGGGGGTGTGGTGGTATGCCTAGGTGCGGGTTTTTGCCGTGCCCGCCACTTGCGCCCTCTACCCCCTCCAGCCTTCTTGACTCTGTTTTGACACCGTATTCAGGTGGGGAGATAAGAGTGCGATAGATACTGCGCCCTTCCTACCGTGAAGCACACGGTGGACAGTCGAACTGTCGTAACAGCCTGAGAGTCAGAGCTTTCACGTCAAACTCCCAACATTAGCTAGGAGAAAACAGGCCTTAGTGCAAATTCTACGCCAGAAGTATTCTTATCCTTACTTTGCAAAAACTTCATCAGCTGAGCTTTACCACAGCTTCTTGTTACGCATAATGCGTAAGGATTCTAAGCTTCAATCAGTTGAATCACCTACCAACTACAATGTGTTGCGATGCCGAACCTCGGGCTTCAAAAATCGGATAAGTTTATCAAAGGACTAAGACTGTGGAGGCGACGCGCCTGTCAATGCATCAACAACTCCGGATGACTGTCCCCAGACACATACTTCCAATAGCGCTCATAGGGGTTTATGTTGGGACGATCTCCGTCGAATACTTCCTGCCAAATAGGCACACTTACGACAGATGAATAAGCAGTCATGGACAATGCAGCGCAATGCCTTCAGGTGAGTACCGACAATCCAAGGAGCAGCCGACCGGAACGGAGGAAGTCGCTAATGGCTCAGGAGCTGGCAGGCTACAAGGTGGACATCGCTGCACTCAGCGAGGCCCGATTCTCCGAACAAGGTCAACTGGAAGAGGCGGGGGCTGGTTACACCTTCTTCTAGGGCGGTCAACCCAAGGCAGAGCAACGGGACGCAGACGTCATCTTCGTCATCCCATACGACCTCGTGAGACGACTGTCCTGTCTGCCGCTGCACATCAATGATCGCCTGATGTGTCTCCACCTGCCTCCTCAGGGAGGCAAATCCGCCACTATTATCACCGTCTACGCCCGCTGATGACCAGCCCTGACGCGACAAGGAACAAATTCTACGAGGACCTGCATGCCCTTCTGGCGACTGTGTCGATGGCGGATAAGTTAATTGTCCTTGTTGACTTCAACGCCCGCGTCGGCACAGATCATGCTGCCTGGAGCGAAGTACTGGGTCGCCATGGTCTCAACGGCTCCAATGATAGTGGCCTACTCCTTCTACAAACCTGCGCAGAACATCGCCCCATCCTGTCGAACACCTGTCGCCTGATGCGAGAGAGGACTACTTGGATGCACCCTCGGTCGCGAAACTGGCACCCGCTGGACTCTGTCCTCGTCTGGAGGCGAAACCAGTGGGGATGTGCTGGTGACAAAGGCGATCACGGGTGGACCGACCAACGCATCGTCATTTCCAAAATGAGGACTCGCCTACAGCCACGCAGAAGACCTTAAGGTTAGCGACCCCCAGGTAATTTGAATAGTGCTTTGTTGTCTTTGGCTGCTCACTATCTCCATTTCAGTACTGAGCTGGTTCAACCGGTAGCCAATCTTTCAGTCGCCGCCGGGGCCGCCGACGAGAACGTCTCCGTGGAGAACCGATGGTGTCAACGGAGGAACACGGCCCAGTCAACCGCCCTGACTGTCTTCAGTCACGCACGTCTCCATCATCAGAACTGGTTCGACGACAGTGACGCCGCCATCGGCAACTTACTCGTCTAGAAGAACCGACTGCACAAAGTCTACGTCAATCGCCCAATTGACGACAATGCACCCTCCTACCGTAGTCGCCGCTTTGTTCATCAGCGACTGTGGGAGATGCAGGACACCTGGACGATTCACAGGGTCAAGGTGATTCAGGGATACGCGCACCGCAACCAATTTGAAAACTTCTTTGACACTATCAGGACTGCCTACGATCCATAGCCAAAGGCACCGACCCTCCTCTCAGCGCCGACGGAAGTACCCTACTCGCTGAGAAGACGCAAATTCTGCAGCGATGTGCCGAACATTTCAGAGGCGACCTCAACCGTCCATCCACCATCTCCGACGCCGCCATCGCCCGTCTGCCGCAAATGGAGACCAACGTCGACCTCGACCTCGCGCCATCTCTACGCAGAACCATCAAGGCCATGCAACAGCTCTCCTGCAGGAAGGCGCCCGGATCCGACGCGATCCCTGCGGAAATCCACAAGCACGGTGATCCCCAGCCAATGGAACACCTGACGGCGCTCTTCCAGGAGATGTGGCGCCAAGAGAAGTCCCCGGGATTTCAAGGACGCCACAAGTGTCCATCTCCACAAGAGAAAGGGGAATCGCCGAATCTGCGACAACCGCCGAGGCATCGCCTTCCTCAACGTCGCCGGGAAAATCGTTGTTCGCATTCTTTTCAGCCGTCTGAACAACCATGTGGAACAACGTCTCCTACCGGAAAGTCAGTACGGTTCCCGCCGTCATCGCGGAACCACTGAAAGTGTCTTCACCGTCAGCCAAATGCAGGAGAAATGTCAAAGATGTGGATCCACCTCTACTCTACCTTCGTTGATCTGACTATGGCCTCCGACACAGTGAATCGCGAAGGACTGTGGAAAATCAGGCGAAAATTCGACTGTCCAGAGCAACTCACTGATAGTGCGTCAGCTCCATGATGGCACGCGTCGCGGACACTGGAGCTGTCTGAGAGATATTCGCAGTGACAAACGGAGTTAAGCAGGGCTGCGTCCTGGCACCCACCCTCTTCAGTCTTATGTCCTCCGCCATGCTGATGGATGTTTTCCTGACGAACATCGCGGGATCCGCGTCGCCTACAGGGCGGACAGTCAACTTTTCAATCAGCGGCAGATGCTCTTCCAGTCGTGTGTGTCCGCAAATTCCGTCCATTAACTTCTCTTCGTCGACTGCACTCTACACGCCACCTCTGAAGAAGGCATGCAAAGGAGCATTGACATCTTCACCGCCAAGCAGTAACTTCGGCTTAATCATCAACACGGAGATGACGGTGGTTATACATCAACCGCCACTCGACGCTGCCTACGTCGCACCTTAAGTCAGCGCGAACGGCGCCCAACTGCAAGTGATGGTCAATTTCGCCTACCTGGGCAGCACCCTCTTTCACAACACCCAAATCAACGATAAAGTGGCCCGACGGAATTCCACGGCCAGCCAAACCTTCGACTGTCTGCGAAAGTTTAAAAACCGACACGGTCTCCACATCAGCACAAAATGAAGATATACAAAGCGGTCATCCTGCCGACACTGCTGTATGGTGCGGAGACCTGGACTGTGTACAAGAAGCAGGTACAAGGACTCAGCCACTTCCAGCTCAGCAGTCTCTGACGGATATTAAAGCTGAGGTGGCAGGACCGGATCCCTGACACGGCGTACTGAAACGGGCCGAAATCCTCTGCATCTACGCCATGCTGAGACAACTACAACCGTGCTGGATCATCCATCTGGTGCGCATGGGCGAAGAGCGACTACCCAAACGACTCTTCTATGGAGATGTCGCCAAGGATTCCCGCCGACAAGAAGGTCAAGTCCGGAGCTACAAGGATACCCAGAAGACCTCCCTGAAGCGCCTGCGAATCGACCCGGACGACTGGGAAAACGTCGCCCGGGACCGACTGCCCTGGAGGAGGACAGCGAAGACAGGCGCAGCTATATATATCAAGTCAACCGCATCACCGCCGCCGAAGCCAAAAGAAAAGCTGGTAAATCTCAACCGTCCCCGCCTCGTAACGCCAACAATCAACCGCCGTTGACCTGACTACGATGCCAGCGAACGTTCCGGGCATAAATCGGCCTTATAGGACATCTTCTTACTAACTGCAACCCCCCGGGAAGACACCATCCTATGTCCCCCCTTTGTCCACCTCTGGCTCGCTCCCCACGCCGACAATCAACACAGACCGTATTTATGAACCCCCACTGCAATCCCCCTCCGTTGCCTCAACATCCGCTGCGACGGCTCCTGCACCCACCGCCAATGCACTCAATCCTAACACATCGACAAAACATCAACCTCACCACTGCCACCACCAGCCATGTGGATTCGGTCCATAATTTTCCTCAGTACAACAGCACCTCTACCCCACACATCGGCCTGGTCGGTCATTTGCGAATTAATATCACAGACACTGGCCAACCAGTACCTGGAGCAACAATCCACACTCGCCGCACCCGTCTCAACTGCCTCCGCACATTCCGCCACCACGTGCATATATATGGTCACCTACGCATTTATCAAAACCCTCCGTAGACAACCGCCAGGCTACACCACACCATCGCACTGTCCCCCACTAGCACCTGCTCCACACAATAACATCGCCCATCGCAAACACTCGATTGCCACCTCCCACGCAGATGGGAGGCGTGATTCTCGACTCCCTCTCCATGCGGCTCCTCTGCCGCATGTGTGATCCGAGTCTGAGACTATTACGCTGCGTCAAGCGCCGTGGCTTGGAAGGCTGCTGACTGACGTCTGAACTCAGCTCACGCAGTCTGCCCGGTTGTGCGTGTGTGTGAATGTGTGGAGTGGCAGACTAGTGGGCCGGGAGCCAGACTGGAGCGGCTCCTTTTTAACATGACCTACGGCACTACCACGCATGTGAGACGCATGCGCCGAACCCCCCGTTGTGTGAAACCTTGGTGCGGCCAGGTCGTGCATGTGGCGCGCGCAGACAATGTCACCAGATAAGTCAGCCACCGCACCCATTTCCCACACCTGTCAAATGACCAGCTCGGACAGTAACTGGGGGCTGGAAATAGGAAGATAGAGTGAGGTCGACGACTCGGTGCATTTTCCTTACTACAAACAATCTGATGCGCTTGAAACTATCACGGTGTGCTAAAAGCTGTAGCTTAGAAGGCTGCCAGCTGATGGGATAACTTGGACCCCGCAGTAGACCCAGTGTTGTGCGTTTATGTGGAGCGGACGACTGGTGGTATAAGAGGCAGGCTGCAATGGCTCCTTAATGTGGCCTTTATGGCACTCCCAATCCGTGGACTCCGAGCCGGGTGTGATGGCACGCCTTGGTGCGACTTCGGTCGCGCCAGGCCCTCTTGCTGTTGGTTAAAATCCTGGTCATTTGTCGTGTGGACCAGGGAATGCGGAGTGAAGGGCCAAGGTGCGGGCTCTACCGGGCCATCCACCTGCGCCCTCATCCGCCTCCGGTCTTCTTGCCTCTGTTTTGACACCAGGTCCAGGTGCGTGAGGAGGAGAGTGCGGTAGATATTGCGCAAGTCTAAATTCACTTTAAACTAAACAACAAGCAAGTCACCGTGCCTGTTTCACCTTGCTGTTGGTGCACACGGCAGACGTTGTCGAATGCGATGGTCTAACTGTTGTATCGATCAGTCAAATAGTTTAATTACAAAAAGGTGACGAACGAGAGCAGCGCCATATGGCGAATGTTGTGCAATCGTCACCGTGCGGATTATGGCGCCAGCAGAAGACAAAGTGGGGCTAAGACCTTGCCCGCATCATATCCCTGCGAGTCACCATGAACCCCCATAATTTACGACTGGCACTCTTAAACCGGTCAAACCAACGTTGGTGGTAGCAGAAACAAGCACAACTATCAAAAACTCCGACGCAATTAGCACGTGTCGTGCTAACAGACGCCTCCGGCTAAACTCCGTCTTATCTTCTACTTTTCTGCATTCCGGTTGAGTCCCAATGCGTCAATTGTAAGATGAATAAAGCCGTATTATAGGTTATTCTCGTCCTGATTCTTGCATCCGGATTTGTTCGGCCTCTCCATCTCGTGTGCTTGCTACGGTCTTAGCTACAGCAATTTATTCATCTAACAACTCCAGAATGGATCGATTCCCTAGGTCAGAACGACTCGATGTTGACCCGGATGCTCAAGACGCTTCTTAATAGTTAAATCATTGGTTTCGCACTTTGAAAATTTCTTGTCCACGATCGATAACCTGAAACCGGATAAATTAAGCGTTCCGACTAACTAAGTTCCCCCCACGGTCTGGGAATACATTAATGAATGCTCCAGTTACGAAGCTGTTAAATTGTTGCGAGATCTCTACTTAAGACCCAAAAACGAAATTCTCGACCGCCATCTTTTGGCAACCTGCAGAAAGGAAGGTAGACAAACGCTCGACCCCTTTGTTCAAGAGCTAAAATCCTTAGCTAAGGACTGTGATTTTAAAGCGAGGATGCCATTAGACATGCGTTCATCTGTAACCTTTCATCAAACCAGATTCGGCAGATGTTATTGGAGCAGAAGACTTTGAACTTTCAAACTGCCTTTGAGCATGCAGGGTCACTGGAGTTAGCAGTCTATCGTATCAGAACCCTCCGACGACCTCCTTCCGTGTTGCTAGTGAACCATGTGAAACTTCGTCCAGTCCCGTTAGAGCCTGGCCTAAGGGTTTCTATTTCGTTCCATAGCAAATATTCCTTTTGTGTATACGACAAGCACCGTTGTTCGATGTGTCCCGCACACGATGCGTTATGCAAAGGATGCGGTAAAAAGGGTACTTTCGAAAGGTGCCCAACATCATGGAACGAAACCCTTCTCTTCCGCTATGTATCCCTCCATTTCCGCCGTGGCATCAGCTGCCGTTCCCGACTGTCTTTCCAGCGCAGTGGTGAAATTACAAAGAAATGGGACTACTTTTCAGGCCCTAATTGACACAGGTAGTTCTGAAAGTCGCATTTCTTCTTCAGTGGTGCTCCAAAATAAGTGGAAGGATCATAACTACCGCACTAAGATATCCATGGCTACCACAGCCTTAACCAGCGTCAGGCAAGGACACACTGCTGTCACTATTAAATATAAAGGCACAATGTACGAGAAAGTCAAGCTGTCGGTCTCAGCCATCCTTAATATACGAGAAGACCTTGCATACTCCAGTCGTCGTCAAATTTGCAAAAAGGCTGCAACGAATAGGCTGGAGGGAACCCATTTAGGGAAAAGCTGGGAATTTGTAGTGGGACACTGACAAACGCCGATCGGTCATAGTGGTTGAACATGAAAAAGGATCCCTGAACGTTGCATAGGACGGAAAAGATGTACAAGAACGCCACTGGGTACAATACTACAAGCACTTAATTAAGAATACAGATCGGCCAGGGTAACAGCATACACACAAGACGACACCCTCTCAATCAGGCTAATCACATTAAATTACTGAGTATGCAAAGAGTAATGGGGTGTGTGATAATGATTGGAACTCACCAGACTCACGTCTGTAGCGAGCGAAAAGTAAGATTCCAACGAGAAGCAGCAGAAGGACCAGTGCCAGAATGGCACCAATCACAACCAGGTGCAACCGTTGTGGAGTTTCGTGGGTCACGGCATCGACCTCCGTATCTGTTGGCAGATTGCAAAAATTACCTCTGCAACAACGGGTGTTGTGACCAGAGTTGCATCGAAAGTGGGTCCACATATTATCGCCCTCCATACATCTAAGGGACGGGAGATTTAGCCGGGGAAAGGGAGCTTACTTAAGATCATATAGCCGCCTGGGATCAACCTTCGGCTCGTAGATTAAACTCAGGTGACAGGTGTCATTTTCCTTCAGGGTACAGCATAGCGGTTGGTTACGGATTTCTTCGTAATAGGAGGGCGAGTGTGAGGTATCCCTCCAGTCACTAAGAATTGCGTCAAGGTAACGGCGCCAACGAGTCAGCTGTTCTGCGTTCAGGCCTGAACAGGGATGACAATCGGAGGAATTTGTCTGGTGGCAGAACATCATTAGACACTCCATAGCTACTGTGCCCAGGCACCAGGCCAGAAGCGTAAGGATGCAAGGCAGAGCGCGCATACGGAGCGGCGCGGGTGGGACAATTCGAGGAGAATTCGTGACCGTCAGCGACGTTCAACAGTCCGTTTCGATGACAACTCCCTCACTCAATCCCCATTGACTAAAAATAAGTAAATGCATAGTTAATACAGCGGTTTGTAAAGAGAAACAAGCAAAAGCCGAAATGTCATAACTCCAGTAAAACACACGGAAGCTTTTTGTACCTTCCGGAACGCAGTAACTAACTCCCACACACCAAACTAGGCCTTAAAATAGTTCTAACTAACAAATTCTCCGATCTTTAAAAGAAATTCATTAACCTGCCTCACGAGTCCCCAAAAGAGCGCAAACATGTCCCTTTAGGCTTGCTAAATTGCAGATACTTAATTAGAGACTCGAACATGCACTTAAGCCCATTGCACATTGGTCAGGTATGGAACACGATGCAAAACCTGATCAAGACTTGATTTGTAGCGGGAAAAGGTCCCATAAATTTTTGCCACGCAAAAATGAAGGAGAAGGGGTTCTATAGGAATAAATAAAAATAGCCAAAAGTGCAGCGTGTTTATGCAAATAAATAGTCAGCATTATAAATCTTTTGCTATCCGGTAGATTTAACAAACGACAGAACCCACAATAAGTACAAACAAAACGGACCGAAACAGGCACAGACACCATGCATCCAGAACCCACGAAACGGAAGGGCTAACTATACCGAAAATTTGATGAGCCAAAAAATAAGTGAAAACACAGCAAGACCGTTGCGATATGGAAGTGTGTTAGATATGTCGCCCATAAAAATTCACTTGTAAGGCAGTCTAGAAAATTCACAGGTAGTAACGAACTGCCATCTGGCGTGGTTGCTCTTCAAATGACAATAACCCAAAGGGTGCGTTCGTTATAATCTTAGGTTAGTCCACTCATTGAATACTTCATACCCCAAAACACGTATGCGTGTTCTAATATATATTCTAAAACTCGCATATTAGTCGCCTTCGGCCCTGTATATAAATATACGGGGTCGGAGGCGGCTTAGACTCAGGATAGGCGAATTTGGATGACTATGCATATCCAGGAGGACTGAAAATTCACAAACATTGAATATTTACTACTTGATGGGGCGCTTGTCCTACAGGAAAGGTCGGGGGGACAAAAACATTTTGTGTGCTTCCAATTTTCTACGCTTCGTGAGATACTGCAACAGCCCCTATACCAATGTATGCAGATGAGGTTACGAAAAGGTAGGATCACGAAAAGATAAATAAAAACCTCAGAATTTAGGAGACCCCCTGCCAAAGTTGACAAACGCCTCAGAATGCGAACCGACTCATGAAAGGCGCGCACGAACAGCCCTTCAAAACAAGTAAAAGATTCAGGGCAGAAGATTCCAAATCGGCGAAGTGCAAATCAAACCAGCGTTCTCTAAGATGTGACGCATTTTCCTACAGAGTCTTTGGGACGTCCACAAGCAAAACAACGGGTCATGGATCTGCGTTAACCTAGACAAAGGATAATGTTGTCAAACAAAGCCGAGTGCATAGTAGAGACCACCATAGTGGGGAGCGAAACTCGCAACAGTGTACGAGTCAGGAAAAACCAGCTAAAACCAAATTAAGAAATGGCATGAGCAGACCCGACGGTTGGGGCGTCTGGGAATTGCGTGAAAGCTTTCAAAGACACACATGCAAGACTTTAGAGGCCGAAACGACCCAAATTGACTTACATTTCGGCTCAAATGACATAATCGAAGTAAGTAGCATCTTAGCTCTCCCTTGTGCACTTATAAATACTAAAAACCTCCATGCGCAAAAAGAAGTCTACAAAGTTCGATAGTGTTATTTTACCTAGTGAAGATAAGTGAAGGCACCTGGTAGACAATTTTACTTACTTTGTTTTTTAGACTCATGACGTTTCATTAATATGGAATATGTTGGTGCAGTGACTGGCAATTTACCTACCCCAATTTATAAGTGGCTGTGACGGAGGTGCTGCGATAGACTCGCTAGATGAACACCGCCCATTCTCGGGCAGGATATTTAAACTTACAATTCCTTTCAGATGTGGCAGTCGTTTGAGGACGTCAACCAGTGTTTATATATTACCTGAGATGTAAAGAGACGTTCTCACGTCTTTTTTAATTTTTCTAGGCAACCTTGTCGAAAAGTAATCGGCGGAGTTCTCCACGCTCTGCACAGATGTAGTGCAGATCATGTTCAACGTAAGAGTTTGTTCCTCGTAAACGATTACGTCAACCGTGCGCCACACAGAATCCCGGCACCTGATTATGATTTGAACACGCGTTAGTTTTTAGTGAGTTGGATTTCCTCGGCATCTACTGGGCCATCTCTAGTCTCACTCACCAAGTATCGATTGCACGATAAAGCTAGGGCGGCCGGAGGTGGGTTACCGGCGAAGCAGCTCACATTGCCCAACGACCGTTTTACGCATGCCACCAACGAGCTTATCTCACAAAAATGTACAACGATTTCAACAGAAGGCCGGATAAGATCTTGCGTACGCGAGAGCACCACAAGAGCCACATTAAAAATGAGCAATCGCGCCTTACCCTTGGTCTTAGATGCGGTCTCCCCACATAAATACGGCAAGGGTCACAAGGAAAAAAGTTATATCGTCAGTTGGTGACATTTCAAGCAGTGAGTTTTGACGCATCGTTCTAGACTCCAATTGGTTTGATTGGGCAAATGAGGAAGTAAATGCTTTGCCACTAACTAACCATTGAGGGGATTAGGATATCGGTTGACATATCTAAATCAGTTCCTCTACGTATTCATACAAAACCTAGCCACCATTTAGTGCATCAGAGTATAGAAAGGAACCTCCTCCCAAGCTAAATGAGATATGCGTGATCTGCTCATGCGTATCCTGCAGTACAATGGGTCTATATATTTTGAACATTTTGGTCAGAAAGATACTTTTAAATGGGGTTTGGGGTCCGGTTTTTTACAACAGACATTCTTTAGGATGCACCTACTCGAGTACGTCCATGTAGTGACTGAATGTTAGCGGCAACTTGATCAGTTGATTCGGTTGCGGCTGACGTATGTTGGCACTTCTGGTACTGATTCCTCAGGCTCACTGTGAGGGGTCCGCGAGTGACCGGCCAAGCCGGTGCATGATGAGAATATGGGATCACAATCGTTTAGGTGAAATTAAACCTGCATTATGGGTTGCGGAAAATGTGGTTGACAGCAGTCGGGAGCGGTATTATTAGAACTTGGGATTGTCGTCGCCGTTGTCGCGACGGTGACCAAACTTATGACAGAGGTTGTGGCGGGCGACGGGAATCAGATTGCCCTCATTGCTGGCGGTGGTTTCCGCCGCGGGCTTCGTGATGGCTATGGTAGGGAAAATGATAAGGAGATTTGCGAAGATTAACAACGAATTACCGTGTCCGTCGAGATAGGGAGGGTGGGTGTGCGGGATGACGTTGATTGACGGTGTTGTAAATTTGCAAGACTTTAGACGTCCGAGTTGCTGTTATGGCCAAAATAGCAGCTATTGTGTGGGTAACGAAGAAAGTTGCTGCACCAGTAACGGCAGATCGCGGGGTCCGTCGTTCATGATGGCGCTGTAAACCCTGGAAAGTGCGTTGATGCGCCGAACGTTGAACAGTTCGTTGGTTCGATAGTCGGCATTGGTGCCTACTTAGTCCTTACAGTAGTCATCCGCCAGCATGACGAATATGAGACTGAAGATGGTGTCAATGACTCCACAGCCTGTTTCGTCCGTTTTTCACTGCGCGTGCTTCTAGAACTGCCCTACAATCAGTGCTTAGGGTCAACATTCCGCGGTGGAGTAGCCGCACCACTCAATAAAAGCGTTCCGGATGAAATAATTTCAGCAATTTTTCTCGATTACACCATGATTAGCATTATCGAAGGCCTTCTTAAAATAAATGGAATTTGTGTGTGAGGGTTGGTACTCATTTCCGGGCAATCCTCGGCATAGTGAAAATATAATGACATTTTTTACGCTGTTTTCCCTGATTTCACATTTAAGCTAAGAAAGAAGCCTTTTCTCCAATTGAGTTTTTAGATAGTCGAGAGTGACGTAGGCCGAGATTTTTCCTGAATGTTTGAGAAGCTAGATGCTAATACGATCATCGCCAGGTTGTGTGTTCCCCTAACACTTGTAAATGCTGGAAATTATAGCACCTTTACAGAACTGAGGGATTTTGTCCTATGGCCGCATTTGTTGGAATATTAATGTGAGCTTATTTAGTAGCCGATGGTTGAAGTACAAGTTGACTTCGGCCGGAATTACTTTGACTCTTGATGCACTGTCAATGGACGTCTAGTGTACAGAGTCAAAGGTCTCCTGCAGTGAGAGCGGATGATGGACTCTGATTTCGAATTCCACTGGGGCAGCTAAAGATTTTTTCAACTCATAGGACTCAATAACATCTGTTTTACATGCATCGTTCCGTTAGAGACGAGCGGCAGCGCTGTCCCTGGTGCGTTTGAGTCGCAAACCATTTGGCTTGGTGGGAGGAAATTCTTCAACCCATACAGGCATTTTTCATCTTTCGCAGTCATAAAACAAAGGCTGCTCTGTTGTCGTCGTCCATGCTGTCTACGGGAGCTGTGTGCAGCCCGTCCTCCTCAGTGAACGAAATGTGTCGAGTGAGAGACTAAGGAGGCCTAAGGCAGTGGAATCTCCAAAGCAGCATTGTGTAGGCAAAAACTTTCAAAGACCTCCTGCACTTCGCTTTGTATACTTTCCAGTCGCTGTTGGTGCATGCACTTAGTAACTGGATATGCTGCTTTTTGGAAACTGATGACATAAGCGCCTAACCACTTATTCGAACCAGTAAGTTTGACGAAGAATCTATATAAATGGCTCCTAAAATTTTAGTCCAAACAGGTATTTCCCTCTGAGCATATTGGTTTTGACTGAGGTAGGCCTGTTGGTAGATCCCAGAGGGTGGATGATAAGGAAGGCGATTTCCAGGAACCACCGATTTTTTCAGTAAACCTAAGTACATCGAACAAAACCCGCCAAGATCTGCTTACTTATTCTATTCCCAACGGTGTCATAATGTCATGAACATTAATGTGGCGGTTCCTTGCACACTGATCACATCCAAGTGGAACTCCGTATGTTTAGTTGAGTGGAGGCGACAGCTAAAGAATTAGGTCTACTCGGTCAAGTAGAAGACGGGAACTTTCTGGCTATTTTTAGACATGAATTTTGTGATCGACTTAACTTGCTGCCTTGTATGGAATCGCAGTTTTCTTTCCGTCATTACGGTATGTTCGTCCCAATTTTTTACACTGAAAACACTCGTTATGACAAAGTTCAGTCTGCTAAGGGGAGTTGGCCCTTGCGTACCTTATTTACAACGCAAAATTTGGTGCGGTGCACAGACAAAAATGGCGGATTTTATCGGCGGGATTTCGATGCCGCAACTTTAGCACAATCCTGTGTCCCCCGAGGTATCACTCCATATGAATTTAAGCTACGTTAGCGAGCATGTACTAGGTTCGAAAACTACATCATAAGAATTGGATTAAGGACTCGTTAGACCTAACTTGCTCCTTATAAATGACTGACAAGAACGGAGATTGAAGAGCGCGGAAAAGGAATACGCATCACTTTCTTTCTTCGCTGACAGCCATCTGTACTAAACGCAAACAAATTCCATCAATGTAACTTATAACTGTTTATTTTGTGCGGAATGCATGACTGTTGGCGCGCGGTTTGTTTTGAGTAGCGAAAAAATTTCCAGTTTCGCCTCACAGGATACGGCTCTCTGACAAGCTGGGTTGCAGAACCCCTTATTGCCTTCGATCCTGCGCCTCACAGACATCAACACACTTATCGTACGATGATAACAATTCTTCAACAAACTACATCTTGTGCGATTATTTACCGTAGCACATCTTTCTGCTGGAATCTCGGCTTGGTCTACACAACTTTCTGGTCCAAAACAGTTTTAAACTTTTTTCACATTTTCGAACAGCAAATGCAGGAGACTGGGTCATTGGCCTGCTAAGCTCTGCTTGTCGCGCTGCTTTAAGTCAGATCCTAATTAATTTCAAAACGCTCACCAGGCCTTCCACTCTCGAGATGCTTCTTCAGGCCTAAAATTAGCAGACGCTGCGTAAACTTGTTCCGCAGAAAAAGCGTCATTCCCGTAGATTCACCTTTTTGCACAACTCCAAAAACAATGGCCTCGAGCACAGCTGCCCAGAACGATGCGTCACAATATGGGCATGATCTACAGATCAGCGGTATACAAACCGACTGCCCAGACAACTCTGCCACTTCGCTACGGCGGCGACCGATCCCAAAAAAGTCATGTCGTGTGGGTCGGCCATATGCAAGTAGGATTTGCATACATGCCAGCTGTTAGCTACCAAGGTCAGCCATCTTCAAAAAAGAAAAAAACAAATGAAAACTCTGTTTAAGTGTTGTTCAGACGCAGTTGACGACAGGACTGAACTGCGGGATGAGTAGCTAAAAGGGTTCTGTCTCTCGTCTCGTTTGCGAATACACCGGTTGACGGAGTTGCGCGGGTAACCACTTTCTTTGAAAACCCGTCGAAGATATTGGGATTCGGCAACCTTGTCTTCCGGTTCACTGCAGTGCGTCTCAACACGCCGATATAGTGTTCTTACGCAACTGCGTTTATGGCTGACTGTCACGTCCCTCTTTACTTCTATCCCCCAGGATCTGGCAATCGAGACCGTCGAGCTACGCCTACGAAGCAAATACACTGAAACAGAGAATCGTCGTTGAACATGCCCAAGTCCTTCAGCTCCTAAAGTTCTGTCTCAGGACGTACTTAACGTTAGACGGAACAATCTACGAGCAAGTGTAGGGAACATCAATGGGCTCGCCGACTACGGGATTCATCGCCGAGGCGGTCCTACAGCGGTTGGAGTCGCTGGTCTTCCAACACCACAGACCGTAATTCTGGGCTCGGTATGTGGACGATACCTTCGTCGTCATCGAACGGGATCAGGTGCTAACGTTCAAAGAACGTCTCAACAGCGTCTTCCCGGACATACAATTTATGGTGGAGGAGGAAGAAAATAACCAGCTGGCATTCCTTGATGTCCTCGTCTGTCGCAAGGATTGTGGTGGCCTAAAGACCAAAGTGTTCACGAAAGTGACGAACTCAACGCAAATACTAAACTTCAACAATAACCACCCAATAAGCCATAAACGCAGTTGCGTAAGAACACTATATCGGCGTGTTGAGACGCACTGCAGTGAACCGGAAGACAAGGTTGCCGAATCCCAATATCTTCGACGGGTTTTCAAAGAAAGTGGTTACCCGAGCAACTCAGTCAGCCGGCGTATGCGCAAACGAGACGAGAGACAGAACCGTGCCGACCCCAAATTCTGCCGAGCGATCCCGTACATCAAGAACGTCTCCGTGGCCGTTAGCCGCCTTCTTGCACCACTTGGGGTTGGA
This sequence comes from Spirometra erinaceieuropaei, assembly GCA_902702965.1. NCBI lineage: Eukaryota > Metazoa > Platyhelminthes > Cestoda > Diphyllobothriidea > Diphyllobothriidae > Spirometra > Spirometra erinaceieuropaei. The sequence goes on from CACRXP010000306.1 coordinate 331,673, forward strand.
GATACATACAGACCGGAGGCCACCATGAGGCGTCAGGTGATGAGACCAAAGGCCCAATGCCACGGCAAGAAACATCTGGAGTCGTTTACCGGATCTGGTGTAGTTGCGGACAAAGCAACTACGTCGGAGAAACTGGAAGACTGCTCCGAACGCGAATTGCCGAACACGCGGCAGCGGTACGGAGAAATGACGCCAACTCTCAGGTCGCGGCCCATTCGACGAGACCCGACCACACATTCAAGTTCGATGAGGCCGAAATTCTCGCGAAAGGGGATAATCGCGTGAGCCGCGAGTTGCTTGAGCCATGCTTCACGGGACCTCAGTCTATCAACAAGTGCAACGACATCCCCACTCCATATTCCGTGCTGAGGCATAGGCTGGCCAAGGTAATTGACCAGCCGGGGAGCGCACAAGCCCGGGAGCCGGATGACTGATCAATCATCACGCCAGCATCCAACACGGGTTATGACATTTCGGCAATTAGCAACTTGCAAGCCGGCCATCAAGCAATTAGCGCACTAGCGGGCAGCCATCCTTGATGAAGGGGAGCGCGGTTAATTGCTATAGGTATGCGGTAGCATAGCGACTGCATCCTATAAGTACTGCGATTTCCTGTGCACGAGTCACCCTTTTCTGCCACTGCCTCTGATGATGGATTCAAGTGAGAATCCGAAACGTCAGGCGAATAAAGCCCTTGTTCCAGCGATCGCTTCTTCTTCTGACCAGAACGGACAATTAAAAAACAAAACGGGAATGGGCAACGGGAAAACCCTAGAAAAAGGAGAACCGGAGGTAGAAAAAAAGAAATCAAAATGGAAGGTCACTTTCGAGTGCTATTTCCCCGGAAACTGCAATAGAGACCCTGACAAATGCCCAGTCCGTGAGAGTTTGTGACGGGAATCCTAAAATCTTTAGCAACGCCCAGATAAACTTTGAATTGGATGAAACCAGCACGAACAGTGATATCGAATCAATTGTCGAAACTAAAGACCATTAATTACAGCCATCTTCCAAGTCTGTCAAAACAGGGGTCAAGCAACAAATACGAGAAAGAACACATGCCCCAACATCCCAGGCTTATATTGACGGAGCGTCAGAGAGCAATGTCTCCCTATAAGCGGTTCTCTAAATCGTACGCCAACACTTCCGTGGAGCTCGTTCCAGAAAACCTAACGCTCTTCCAAGGTCTGTGCAGCGTATCCTGCCTGGGCCCAATCAAGGCCGACAACTTCGATCACGCAATGCTCGTTCAGCAGTTGATCGTCGGTCCGCGCGATGAAAGAGCTCGGGAAAATCTCTTATCAGAGAAGAAGGATTGGTCATGGGCGAAAGCCTGTGATATCACCCGTCATCACGAGCGCGTGCGACAAAACCTTCAGCAGCTGAATCAGTCAAACGATGGAGTAGTAGCATCATTGGAATCTGAAATGGCTGTCTCTCTGGTCAACACTACTGTGTCTTCACCTAAACAGCGACCATCAGCTCCCTCAAAACAATTACCATCCTGCTACCGTTATGGCCAGCGTCATATCTGGTGGTCAGACTGTAGACACCAGAAGACGGTATGCCAGTTTTGCAAGAAAGTCGGCCACATCGAAAGAGTGTGTTTCTCCAAAAGACGAGCGAATACTAACGCGCATGCGACCTACCCAAATCCAGCTGGGGATGGCGAGACGATACTCCGAATGCTTTCGGCCAACGGGCCACTCCAATCGCCCTACACCATCACGCTTCCGGTTGATCACCATCCCGTGAAGTTTGAAATCGACACTGGCTCAGCTGTTACTCTCATCAATGAGGCCTCTCTTCAGAAATTATCCTCCCTCCTTCCGGCTAGCTCAACATTCCGTAGTTACACTAGACAGAAGGTTGTGCTTCAAGGGGTCTTTACAGCCCAAGTCAAGCATGATGGAGAACTTCATAACTTGCCGGTTCATGTGGCGAGAGGAAGTCAGCAACCAAATCTCCTCGGACGGAATTGGATTACATGTGTGCCTTCTGTGATATCGTATATACATCAAATTGGTGTAAATCCGGCTATAGATTACATCTTGGTAAATCATAAGGATATATTCCGTGACGATTCTGCTACCCACTACCGCGGTCCACCTGCTAAGTTCCAGTTTCAGTTAGATTTCCGGCCCCCGTTCTTCAAAGCCCGTAGAGTCCTCTATGCAGTCGCACCGAAGGTCGAAGACAAACTGGATCGCCTAAAGAAAGCGGATATTATTGAGCCCGTGCAATACTCAGGATGGCAACTCCAATAATTCCAGTTCTTAAATCCGATGGTTCTGTGCGTATACGTGGCGACTACAAGCTGAAAATCAACTCAACAACTAAACTGAACCCTTGTCCTCTCCCGCGCGTCGATGATCTGTACGTATCCCTCTCAGGTGGTCATCAATTTACAACTTTGGACCTAAAGCATGCTTACAACAAAGACGTCCTAGATACTGTACCCAGAGACGCCACCACCATTAATATGCATCGGGGTTTATTTCTATATAAAAGACTACCATTTGGGGTAAGTTCGGTTCCCGGCTTATTACAATGCTTGATTGATAACCTCGTAAAGGATATACCTCACGTTTGCACATATCTTGATGATATATTAGTTACCGGCCCATGCGAACATAGTCATTTAGAGACGGAGCATCTGTTTTTGAGACCGTGAATCTTTTGCAGAACCTAATCAACGCACCTGTAACCTGTCAACAGAGTCGACAGTGTACATCGAGAGACCCTCTCCTAAGTCGGGTAAAAAGGTCCTTTTAATCTGGCTGGCCGACCTCTACCTCATCTGACTTTCAACCATTTTTCAGCCGTCAGAACGAGTTAAGTCTACAAGACGCATGCATACTATGGGGTAATCGTGTAGTTGTGTCACCACAAGGCTGACGGGCCATCCTCAGAGACCTGCATAATGTTAATTCTTGTACAGTTAGAATGGAAGCTCTCGTCCGCAGCTATGTTTGGTGGCCCTAAATTGATGCAGATATAGAAAACGTGGTGAAAGCATGTCACGTGTGCCAAATAACACAGAAGACCTTACCGAAGGTTCCTCTGAAGCCTTGGGTCTGGCCCGACTAGCCGAGGAAGAGGGTACGCCTAGACTATTTTGGGCCATTCCAAGGCCATATGGGGTTTTGGTGGTAGTTGACGTCCACACTAAATGGATTGATGCGATTCCGACAGGAAATTCTTGTTTTTCACTGACGGGCAACGGGGTGTGGGTTGGGCTTAACATTATAGGTATGCAAGGTGTACTGAGTGTGATGGAATTGGTGGCTGGATCGCCTACAGAAAGCGGATATTATGGAGCCCGTATAAAATTCGGAATGGGCAGCCCCAATAGTTCCTGTTTTCAAAACCGATGATTCTGTGCGTATCTGTGGTAACTACAAACTGACAATCAACCCAGCAACTAAACTGAACCCTTATCCCCTTCCGCGCATCGAGGATCTGTACGCATCTCTCGCGGGTGGTCATCAATTTACAACTTTGGACCTAAAGCATGCCTACAACCAAGTCGTCCTAGATACTGAATCCCGAGACGCCACCACCATCAATACTCATCGGGTTTATTTCGATATTAAAGACTACCATTTGGAGTAAGTTCGGCCCCCGGTTTATTTCAATGCTTGATTAATAACCTCGTGAAGGATATATCCCACGTTTGCGCATACCTTGACGATATATTAGTCACCGGCCCATCTGAACATAGTCATATAGAGACTCTAAGCATCGTGTTAGGACGTTTAGAAGAAGCAGGTTTTAAACTCGGGAGAGATAAGTGCACTTTCCTTACCGACTCGGTAGAATACCTGGGCTTCAGGGTGGATAAAACTGGCCTCCATCCACTCGAACATAAGCTCAAAGCCTTGAAGACGGCGCCGCGCCCCAACAATACTAGCCAATTGCGTTCATTCCTGAGGTTGGTCACCCACTTTAGTCGCTTTATTAATTAGTCGGCTACGATTCTAAAGCCTCTTTATCGACTACTTGAAAATAATTGTGGCTGGCACTGGGCGGAGGTCGAACAAAGTGCTTTCGAACAGGCAAAGGCGGCTCTTACCTCCTCATCTGTCCTAGTTCATTATGACCCCGAAAAGCCTATCATACTGAAATGTGATGCGTCTCCGTACGGCGTAGGTATGCTTCCCATGCACCGAATGCCTTCTGGTGAGGAGATGCCGGTTGCCTTTGCATCAAGAACCATGTCACAGGCGGAAACCAACTATTCGCAACTGGACAAAGAGGCCTTATCAATAATGTTTTGCCTACATCGTTTCCACCTGTATCTTTTTGGCCGACCCTTTGAGATTCACACCGATCACAAACCCCTCTTAGGTCTGCTGGGAGAAAAACGAGGGATACAACAGATGTCCTCGCCGAGAATGCAACGATGGGCACTCACCCTGTCTGCTTACACGTATGCAATGAAATACGTCAACGCACCTGTAACCTGTCAACAAATTCGACAGTGGACATCGAGCGACCCTCTCCTAAGTCGGGTAAAAAGAGCATTACGATCTGGCTGGCAGTCCTCTACCTCCCCTGCTTTTCAAAAATTCTTCAGCCGTCAGAACGAATTAAGCCTACAAGACGGATGCATACTATGGGGTAATCGTGTAATTGTGCCATCACAAGACCGACGGGTCATCCTCAGAGACCTGCATAATGCCCATCCTGGTACAGTTAGAATGAAAGCTCTCGCCCGCAGCTATGTTTGGTGGTCCAAAATTGACGCGGATATAGAAAACGTGGTGAAAGCATGTCACGTGTGCCAAATAACACAGAAGACCTTACCGAAGGTTCCTCTGAAGCCTTGGGTCTGGGCCGACTCGCCGTGGAAGAGGGTACACGTCGGTTATTTTGGGCCATTTCAAGGCCATATGGTTTTGGTGGTAGTTGACGTCCACACTAAATGGATTGATGCGATTCCGACTGGAAATTCTTGTTCTTCGACGACTACAATCAACAAGTTGCGAACTGTTTTTTTCTACTCTTGGGAGACCTGAAATTGTCGTTTCAGACAATGGCCCGGCCTTTACTAGTGCAGAATCTAAAGATTTCATGGAGAAAAATGGAATAAGGCATTTAACTACTGCCCCGTACCACGCTGCTTCTAATGGCCTCGTAAGGCGTGCAGTCCAGACAATAAAGCACGGCCTAGCCAAACAGACGGAAGCGGACTTGGCCACCAAGTTGTCACGCTTTCTGTTCGGCTATCGCATAACACCAAACGACTCAACAGGTGTTTCGCCTGCAGAATTGATGTTCAAGCGGTAGTTGCGCACACGACTCGACCTGCTCAGTCCATCAACGCATGATAGAGTCATTGAAAAACAGACGAAGATGAAAGCACCATATGATGTGAACACCCCACCACGACTCGTCGCGCCTAACGAGTGTCTACACGCGACAAGAACACGAAACGAACAGGTGTCCAGTGGGAGTTCGAACGTGCGAGGGGCAAATAGTAGAATTAGAGTTAGAAGATGGGAGAAGGGTGCGTGGACATCTGGACCAAGTTCGCAACCGAACGGACACAGTAAGTGGGGTATTCGGAAAGTTCGAACTGCCAGCAACCCTTGATAGGGATCCTGACATCCCGAGGACTGAACACCTACTGCTTGCACAGAGCACTACGCCACCGACCGAGGAGTATGTTCCTCTTCCTCCTTCTGCCTCGGCCAGCACTAGCTTAGGGGCAGAGGAACCAGTGGATGCACAGAGCGGCGCATAGGTAGAAAATACCACCCTAAGAAGATCGATCCGAATCCGCAAACCTGTCCAAAGCTTTCAGGACGAATCTTAATAGAACATTATTTGACTATCCACTATTACCTTTACTATTCCCTCCCCTCCTCCTCATGATGTCCACTTTAGGGTGGAGGGATGCAGCGTATCCTGCCAGGGCCGTCAGGACATCATGCCACAAACGCGTGACAGGCGAACGATCAAGGTCCTGACCCCTGTGCACGCCTTTGTGCTGATTAGCCACCCACCAGCCTATGACAGTCCCCTTTGCCATATACTTGGCCGTTTCCACAAGCCTCCTATTCGTGCTGTCTCTCGTACTCAGTGCACGTCCGATTTCCAATTAACCTTCGGTTTTGCATACATAGCAGTCTGCATATTAAAATTTCGTAATCCACTGAGGCCATCGAAGTGCTCAAAGCCTCCCGTCGTAAGTAATTTTATTAAGGGAATAAGGCTTTTATTCTCAAGCTCCCTATTCATATGCAAACATTGCAGTACAATCAATCTTTGCAGCAGTAATTCCGAGATAACAGTATCACCCAAGATCAACCAATGTGGATCATGAAAGAGATTAAATATCTACATCGGCGTCTTCGAGCTACAGAGATGCGAGAGCAGAAAGACCGGGAAGAAGCGCCGGGTTATCCGTTGACTTTCCGTGAAATCCTGTCTCTACCCCCCTTCGAACAGAGGGCTTTCAGCAGATTAGCCAGGAGCTATTCGGCCACATGCATATCCAAGAGAGCATGCTTGAGCGCATCTCCGACACACCTAGCACGTCCAGCATGCCTAGCCCCGCCCACACTTCACCGCCCAGCGAGCCTACCGTAATTAGCTCCATTACACTCAGCACATCTTGCATACCCACTATGCTGAGCCCAG